>CM070109.1:8275903-8438403 GCA_036178185.1 Liparis tanakae
GCCCATAAAAGATATTTTAGCAGTAAGCTTTCTTAAAAAGGTGAGTTTTCAGGTCACGCTTAAAAGCCTCTGCAGTCTGTGGGGCCCTCAGATGTTCAGGGAGGGTGTTCCATATCCTCGGAGCTGCAGAGAAGAAGGCCCGATCTCCCATAGTGCGGAGCTTGGTTCTGGGGACTTGGAGTGTGTTGTTGGTTGAAGAACGGAGGTTAAATGAGGAGGTCTGGGGGGTGAGCAGTTCTTTCAGGTATTGGGGAGCATGTCCATGAATGCACTGATGAGTGAGGAGGGAGAGCTTGTACTCAATTCTGTGTGGAATGGGGAGCCAGTGTAATGATTTCAGAACGGGGGTGATGTGATCATATTTACGGACTCTTAGCAGGATCCTGGCAGCGCTGTTCTGGATATATTGTAATCTCTGGATGTTCTTGTTTGAGATTCCGGTGAGGAGAGCATTACAGTAATCCAGCCTGGATGATACAAAGGCATGGACAAGTTTCTCTGCATCTGCCAGATTGAGTGTTGGACGGAGTTTGGCGATGTTCCTGAGGTGATAGAAAGCTGTCTTGTGGAGGTGTTTGATGTGGGTGTCAAAAGTGAGATTGGAGTCCATTTTAACACCAAGGTTGGTGACAGATGTGGAGAGAGGTACGTTTTGACCCGAGAAGGTAATGCAGGTGATGGTGGAAGAGCGGAGTTGATGTGGTGTGCCAACTAGGATGGCTTCTGTTTTTGAACTGTTTAGCTGAAGAAAATTGAGTTTCATCCATGTCTCTATGTCCTCCAGGCAGGTGGTGAGTGTGGATATAGAGTTGGAATCAGAAGAAGTGGGGGTTGTCCTCATATAGAGCTGTGTGTCATCAGCATAGCAGTGGTAGGATACCCCATGCCTGCTGATTATATTACCCAGGGGAAGCAGATAGAGGGTGAAGAGAGTGGGGCCCAGCACTGAGCCCTGGGGACACCGCAGGTGACGTTGTGGGTGTATGATTTTGCTTTGCCCAGGGTAACGTATTCCGTTCTGTCGGATAGATATGAGGTGAACCAGTTATGTATTTTATCAGAGAGTCCAATAGTGTATTTCAGATGGTGAAGGAGGATGTTATGGTCAATTGTATCAAAAGCAGCTGTTAGGTCCAGGAGGATGAGTAGAGATGGGGAACCGGTATCTGCTGCCATCATGAGGTCATTTGTGACCCTGACCAAGGCTGTTTCAGTGCTATGGCGAGGGCGGAAACCAGACTGAAACTTCTCGAAAAGGTTATTGTCTTTGAGATGATCGTGAAGTTGTGCTGCAACTGCCTTTTCTAGAACTTTGGACAGAAATGGAAGATTTGAAATGGGCCTGTAGTTGGAAAAACCTCTGGATCCAGGGTGGTTTTTTTAGTAGTGGTCTGATGACAGCAGTTTTTAACGCAGATGGAATATGGCCGGCCAGGAGCGAGTGGTTTATGATCGTGGTGATTAGTGGAGAGATGGCAGAGGTGTTTGTCTTTAGCAGAGCTGATGGGAAAGGGTCCAGAGCACAGGTGGTTGGCCTTGTGTTTTTGATCATATCCTCCACTTCTTCCTGTGTGACAGTTGAGAAGGAGCAAAGAGGCTGGACAAACTCAGATAGTGGGTCGGTGGTTGTGAGCGGCAGGACAGCAGTGGCGGAGAGGTGCGAGCGGATATTTTTAACTTTTTGTCGGAAAAAATTGATGTGCATATTGCACCTATCCTCAGTGGCCTCAGGATGGACAAGTGAAAGCGGTTTGAGAAGATGATTTACAGTTGAGAAAAGTTGTTTTGAGTTACCGGGGCTGTTGTTAATAATGGTGGAATAAAACTTGGACTGCGCATCTCTCAGAGCTTCGCATAGGCCTTCCTGTGTTCTCTATATGCCTGTTTGTGAACAGTCAGTCCAGAAGCCTTGAGCCGCCGCCGATGACACGCCCAGCAGTCTTCATTTTATGCAGCTCGCAGGTGTACCAGGGTGCTGAGCGTGAGAAGGAGACTGACCTGGATTTTATAGGGGCATGAAGGTCCAGAAGACTGCTCAGGGACTGGTTGTAGGAATCCACTAAGTCAGTGCCAGAGAGGAAGTTGGTAGAGCCAATGGAGAGAGATTTGAGGTCCAGAGCCAGGGCATCCATGTTAATGTTTTTCAGATTCCTGAAGTGGATCTGCCGCGTGGGTTTGATGTGGGGAGAAGGGAAAGACAGCTTCATTGATATTATTTTGTGGTCAGACACACCAAGGTCATAAACCTGTAGGTCGGTGATGAGGGCGGAGTTTGCGATGACCAGGTCGAGTGTGTGTCCCCTTGAATGTGTGGGGACATCAACATGTTGTTGTAGGTTTAGGGAGTCCAGTAGCTGAAGGAGATCGGTAGCAGAGTGGCATGAAGGGGAGTCGACATGAATGTTTAAATCTCCTAGGATTATGGTATTTCCAGATGTAGTGCAAAGTGTTGTGAGGAGATCAGACAATTCTGGGATAAAAGTGGAGTTGGGTTTAGGGGGCCGGTAGATGAGAAGAACAGTCATGGGAAAGGGGGCTTACATTTAAATGCAAGACACTCACAAGATGTTATTGTGGGCAGCGGGATGGGGGACAGCTCCAGGTCCTGTCGGTGGATGACTGCTAGGCCGCCACCACGGCCGGTGCTGCGTGCTGCCTCCAGGTAACTGTAACCGGGGGGACAGGCTTCATTGAGGGCAGAGTAAACCTCTGGCTGATGCCAGGTTTCAGTTAGGCACATTAAGTCCAGTCCTTTCTCCCTGATGTGTTCTTCAATCAGGGTGGATTTATTGCTGATGGATTGAGCATTGAACAGTTCGATTTTGACCAACGAATGTGGGATGAATCTCTGTATAGGTCGCAGAACACTGAAATCCGCTCCACGCAGACTGGAATCCGCTCCATGAATTGTATCCAACCCAGTGCGCCGGGATCTCGACCATAGAGACGGGATGTTTGTAGCAGAGCAGTTTAGCTGGTTATGGAAAATAAATGTTCGGCGGAACCTCTGTGAATGTAACGAGGGCGACGTAGAAGACCAAGCTCGTTGATGATGGGGATGTTGAGTCCAGGTGCAGTTGCGAGTTTTAGTCGGCGGAGTTGTGAGACAGTATAGCAGAAAGCCATTCTAACCAACGAAGGATGTTGCCTGGCCACGCTAAACCGCTCGCCCGAGTGTCTCGGTAGGAACTAAAGTTGTTAAAGTCTCAGATGGAGAAACGGCGAACAGACAACGCCAGCGTCCTCTCCGATCTTCAGTTGTGAGTTAGTTGAGTAGCGGTTTCATCCGGGGTGGGGGGGGGGGGATAGCTCGTCAGTAGCCAGCTAGATTGCAAGTTAGACGTCGCAAAGCCAAACCACACAGCCAACTGAACAATAAGAACCGAAGCATGTAGATAGAGATGGCAAAAGGTCAAAAGAAAAGCTGCAGAAAATCAAAAACAAAAAACAAGAAACCGCGTCTGACGGAGCGGCGTTAAATTCGCCAGCGTCCCCGCTACACACCTTACCTTGTTAGATATCTCACTCTCTCACACACACACACACAACCACACACACACACACACACACAGGGTGTCACCGGCTGGCTGGGCAACCAATGGTTTGGATTTCGACCCCTTTGACTGCTACAGTGTTACTTACATCAACAAGGGCATAGCCTCGTCCTCTCTGTCTCATGCTCTCTCTCTCACACACACACACACACACACACACACACACACACACACACACACACACACACACACACACACTCCCTCATATTGATCCCACTGCTAAGTTAAGATCCTACGAAAGATATACAACAAGTTAAATAACAAATGTGATGCGTCATGATCTGTCTTTTAAAAGATGACGCAGTACAAGCTACGCCAATGCTAGGAAATGGTATCCACTTCCTGTCTCCTGAGTGGGTGCGGCCTAATGTATTTATATTTTATTTTGCTAACATTTATAGCATATCGAGCATTTCCAAAATACGTCGGCTAGGTCGTTTGAGAACGTCAGCTTGACATGTTGACACAGTTTAGCTAACGTTTAGTCGAGTGTAACAGGTTTGTGGCGGTCACCGCTAGGTTTCTTCCCCAAGCACCAAAGAATAGCGTACACAAATGATATTTGGTAATATCTTTTATTGTAACTGCAGACTGTCCCTACTGCTCTGTTATGGGGACAGACGCACGCACACAGATTGGCCTCAGCTGTGCTAATTAACAATCAGCCACCAGCTGAGGCCAATTAGACCCCCCCCCCCCCGGCTGCCACAATGAGTAATGCAGTCTAATCTCCAGACTGACGGTCCAGTGCCAACAGAGAGAAGAGATGTCGGTGGATGTGTCCATCAAAGAAAATGCCATTTTAGTCGAATGTTCAACAGTCATGTGGCTTGTGAAAATAGGGTCCAAAATAGGGTCCAAAATGGAAAATTGGTCCTAATCTGTACTGGCGTTCATTTCTCCCATTGGAGTGAAAAGTTTCCGGACCTGCCGTTGGTCTGCTAACGGGGCGGGGCAGTGGCGAAACCCAAGTGACACGGTTTCGGGAAAATGTTCTCTCAGAAACTTGGCAAACAAGACGTCAGATGTTTCTCTAGTCAACTGAGACCAAGCACATGCAAGCGTTTAAGCAGCATCAGCGTTCAGAGGGTGGTTATTCTAACATCTCCTTCACATCGACTAATTTCCTTTAAGCACTTCATTTCTTCATGCTATCCATGGGGCTCTTTTTCTTCTTCTGTGTCTGACTGTGCCTTTCTCTCACTCTCGCTGCTGTGATACAGGAGTGTAAATTGATTTTAATAGCTTTTCCATTCGACAGCCGCTATTAAAGACGTGCCTCAAAGAGTGATTAGAAAATGAGCAGTTTGATCGAGGGGAGAGAAATGATTAATGCAACGTTTAAAACATACTCACCTCTTCTGAGAACAACTGTTCTTGTAAAACCCTTTCTACGGATTCCATTTCAATTTTTTTTTAAATACATCTTTCTGAAGCAAAGCAGCTCACTTCACGTCTGCTTGGTTCAGTGCAAAATGGTTTAACTGTTTGTTTTGGCTCCTTATCTTGAAAACATGTATTGATGAGTCACATTTCTAAGTGATAAGTATATGCTATTATTTCATAATTTCATAATCTGGATTGACTGGAAAAATGACAATTACAATAGCAATAAACATTCTAAGTCTCATTCATGCCTACGACAATAATGGTGCTGTTTTTCAACACAGCATTTCAATGGCTGAGTATATTTAAAACACAGAGCTATATGATGTAGAACGTGTAACGTAGACTGATGGAGGGAACATGTCAGAACCAGCTCTGGTGGAGATTGATCTTCAATTTTTTTTTTCCTTTTTTCGAGTGTTGCATGTTAAACATGTTACAAATTTTTCTGTGACCATTACAGCTTCTTGTTCAGTGGCAGCCATCATATTCACAGGGAGGAAACATAAAGTCATTAAAAATACATGTTTAAAATGATTGAGATAATAATAATACATGCTGCTTTGGCATTTTACTTCAGACACTAGTTACTAATACCCCAAAAATATCTTGACTGCAACTAGTGCTATCAAAATAATGCTCTAATAATATACATTTTCTGTTAGTTTATGCGCACACACACACACACACTCTCACTCACACTCACACACACTTTGACCTCATTAGCTTGAGTTTGTTCCTGGCAATAGGATTACTTTCATCCTCTTTTATTGTTGTCATCTGCCAGTTGTTACATTTAAAGTTATGGGAGCTGCACCTGGAAGTGCCAGCTTTCCTCGATTTTCCTTTTCATGTTGTATTTATCCATTCATAATTTTATTAATACAGGCGCCTTTATCGCTCATAAACTGCCTCAAGTCTCAAATACGTGTTGCCTGAGACGATGCAGGGAGGCGAAAAATGTCACCAGCTCGCCGAAATGTGTTTGTTTCCTTCCCCCTAGAAAGAGTATCTAAAGGCTTATGACTTTCAAAAGAAGGTCTAGATCTCAGAGAGCTACTCTAATTTGGGCTGAACGAACAATCAAATAAACACTGTTGCAATGTATATACCTGCAAACATACCATCACCTTTCGGGGGGGGGGGGGGGGGGGGTTATGAGATTGGAGTGAGAACATGCAATGTGGTGATCTTTGCAATAAAACATCTTTGATGGGACACGTCGAAGGAACAGGCTCCTGGAACAGAGTCATGGAACAGAATCATGGAACAGAGTCATGGAACAGAATCATGGAACAGAGTCATGGAACAGAATCATGGAACAGAGTCATGGAACAGAGTCATGGAACAGAGTCATGGAACAGAGTCATGGAACAGAGTCATGGAATCATGGAACAGAATCATGGAACAGGCTCAAAGCTCAGCAGAGCACACAAGTAAAGAAAAAAGGAAGTTGGTTCATGAATGACTTTAACCATATTATATATAATGATAATGTAAAGTTGTTATTACTATTATTAGGGCCCGATCACTGAATTATTCAGAGGACCTTTTTTTCTTAAAATGTTTGTTGTCACCCTTTTCCCCCCTCATGAGTTTGCAGGTATGAATGTACTAGCTTGCGATTGTTTGTTATGAATGCGAGACAATATAACCAACCAAGGGGTCAGTCACAGCTGGGCGTGGGCTTCAGGTGCACAAACCAGCATAGGACATATGAGAATGAGAGTAGATGAAGAAAACAACTTGTAAAATGCCAAAAAAAAGGCTTTAGACGAGATGATGCTCGACAGAGTCAGATACTATCGCGAGGCAGTGTCTGACAAATGCAAGACCCGACTAGAGAGCCTTGTTGTTCATGTTTAGAGATAATAAGGAAATCTGTTATGTATTTCTGGATTTTAATTTGTGTTTTACTTTTACTGTTACTGACTGGAAGTCAGTAAGATTTGTATTTATTTTATTGCAGTGCTTTCCTGTTCTGTTTTTAGATAAAAAAAAAAAATCCCAATAACATAATTACCCAATGTCGTCCACCCTGAGTCTAATAAAGCCGAAGTGGATCTAATGTGATGTTGTAAATGAACTTGTTTTCAGAGAGGCATAATGTAGTAAACAAGATGTTATTGCAGCTATGAAATTAGTTTTTGAATGCTACTGGAGCTAATACGAACAAAAGTCATACTGCAAACTAATTAAAGAGAAGCACAGCACTCAAGATAAAACTTCATTTATATAAAAATATGAATGACCGATGGGAACACCTCTTCTCATTCTGCCGCATGTGACTGCAGATAATTGATGGGACTAATTTAATGCTTCGGGGAGCTATTTGCGGATTCAGATTGTGTGTGACAGAAAACTGACTAAAACTAAATTGATACAAGTTGTGTAGGGCACAAGTTCAGTCAAGCGTAAAGCAACACGTTTTTATACAAGTAGTTGCTTGGTAACTAAAGCTAAAATAGTCTTCATACAACAGTACAGCGACACATCCTTCATTAAGGTTTACGGGTTCAGCTTTTTCAAAACAGTTCTAGATGAAGGTGTTTATTTGGGGGATGTAACACAGAGTGCTGCTGTATTGTATTGTATCATACAGAGAGCTGTTTGTTTTATCTAGCCTTCCCTAATTAATATATTACGAAATAATGTCAACAGGAAACGATACATTTGAACCTCTCCAAACAAACAACAGCAATAAAACCTACTTAGCGGTAGGATTTATTGCAGGACTGTTATTAAAGCTTGCCATCCTAATAAATTTACAACCGAGTGTCACTTCTACATTCAGTAAAAGCTTCCTTGAGGTTTTGACTGCGCCTAAAACTCATGAGATACGTTGTATTTGTATGCACGCAAAATAATATCATTAAATAATGATATATTAAAAGCTCTTCAAAAAAAGACAAATCAAAGAATCTTTTAGAGATAATAGTCGGCTGACGCTTGTGGGCCAGAGACCGGCATGGAAAGCCGGCAGCACTACAATTGAATTGTCAAATGTGACCTAGGTGTTAAAACCATCCCTCCTTACTATGCCGAACATCCAGTACTACACACAACCCCCTTCGGCTTTAATTCATTTCACCCGGAAGAAATTGACTAATGAGACAGTAATGCCCTGTTTATTCATCGGGAGGCAAAGGCCACCCATGGCTGCTGCCCTCTCAGAGCACATGAGATCCTGACAGGGATTTCAGAAAGAGCTAATTTGATACGCTGATCCTTTAATGCAACGTTCCATGATAATTTGTTTGTGCACTGTACCAGTAACATGTGGGCCTATTTGTGAAACACACTAAGCCATCTTTGAAATTAGGTATCTCCGCCTAAACATTGAGAGTGTGTGGTTCAGTGGGGCTGTCTCTGTGCTCAACAGAGCTGAGCAAATCTCCATGTGCGGCTGTTTCGGTGTGTGTGTGTGTGTGTGTGTGTGTGTGTGTGTGTGTGTGTGTGTGTGTGTGTGTGTGTGTGTGTGTGTGTGTGTGTGTGTGTGTGTGTGTGTGTGTGTGTGCCAACCATTGCTGACAGGCAGATCAGCTCCCTCTGATCACATCCGCCCTAATCCCTCCATCCATCCCCTCCTCAACCCCCTCACCCCCTTCCTGTCTCTAGCTTCACATCTGGGTCTTTTTCCGACTCACGTGTGCAGACAGACAAGCTGCACACTCACAGCAGGCTTCCCTTCGCAGTGCCACACAATAACACACACACACACACACACACACACACACACATCACTGCACAACTCGACTCGACTCAGCTTTGGGATGTGGATTGGAGAGCGGGGAGGGGGTTCTGAGACTGCAGTAGCTGTATGAACTTGTATCTCCATTATTTTTTGCATTCACATTCACTTATAGGCAGCTGTAACTAATAATACAATTATTAATTTAGACTTCTATAGCGCTTTTCTAGGTACACAAAGATGCTTTAACTGTGCTACAGCAGACCAAACTTTACTGCCACTTTCCTAAATTAAAGACCCAACAAGCAGTGAAATAATACATGAGGATGTATATTAAAGATCTTAGAGCATTGCACTGGTAACGGCTGTTTCTGATGCAGTTTGTGGGTACGGAAAGGCAGGTGGTATTGTTCTGACGGTAGGAGTCGAATGCATTTGACAGCAGGGAATAGAGACAAAGGCAGGGGGTGTGACAAGGGTGTGTTGAAGACAAGATTGCAATTGAGTTAAAAAGAGCCTAACGGTCTAGTGAAGCGAGAAAACATCCGGGAGAGGGAGAGGTAAAGGGCTAGGTAGCAAGTGGGAAAACAGGGTGAGCTCGTGAGCCAGCCAGCCATCATGAGCACGGAGGAGACAGAAAGAGAAGATCGTAATGGGAAGCGGAAGCACGGGAATAATAGCCATTAACACCTGTTCATCCCTGTTACACTTAACACTGAGAGGAACTGATTATAGAGGCGACAAAAGAATCGCAGGAAGAGATGCAAATGGAAGCAGCAGAAATAAATGGCAAAGTGAGAACTAAGTATCATTAAGGAAAGTGTTTAGTGAGAAAGACCTTCTCTTGTCCATTCTGGAAACTATAGCCGAGGCTAAAATCAGGGGCTGCTAGACTGTCTTATGCCCATAGGTTATTCCATAAGAAGGGGATGTGAGGGGTAAAAGGCCCTTTGGCCTCCTGATTGGAGTATAAGATTAAAGGAGATCAGGCTGGTAGGAAGGGGTGTGTCCATTCATTCAGTATTCTAAGTAGATCTGAGCCGACATAGATGGGTAGCCAATAAAGTGAAGCTGAAGCTGGTGTAATAGGCCATTTTCATGTTGACATGTCATTGCAGGGTATACACAAGTGTCTTTGTTGGTATTAATTATGGCCCACTTGAATCGAATGGGGAATCTTATCATTAATATCGGTGTTTAACTGCCAAAATAGCTACTGTGAAAAGAACCTATTGGCTCAAATGTTCTACTCCTACCCTGTGCCTAGAGCGCCAGCGTCACATAAGCCAGGGTTTTTCTTAGGCGCTCGGGAAAATGGCTTAGGCGCACGCCCACATTTTCTCTATGCAGGAAAAACCCTGATCAGCGTTGCCCTTACGTTATCAACAGCGCTGATGCAACACTGAAGGGATTGTCCATACCGGCTCTGTCAGCTAAGGAGCAGCTAAACTCTCTGTGCACTGCGGGCTTTATTGGCCATCAAACTCGCTTTTATGTAGGTATTACTGAGCAATAGACTTGAATCGTAAATAATGCTTCAGGTCATAGTTATGCCTGTGAGACGCAAACCTGGGCGCAGCCAGCGTGTTCAGCTGCATAAATGAATGAGAGCCTATCTGTTGCATTAGATGTGCAACTGAGAAACGGAGCTGTTGAGAATTTAGCTGGAGCCTTCTGAACCATTTGAAGACTTTTACTCCTATGTGGCTTTTAGAAAGTTCAAAAATAACAATAATGTTTAAAATATGTTGAGTATTCAATGGACTTTCAGTATAACTAAAGAGCTTGACAATGTGCATGTGTGTCCTTCGTGTCTGTGTTAGACTGCTCTAATTAGCTCATCTCAGTCAGCTGTGTCATCAAGCAACATCAAAGGTTGCTGTGGTGATTGAAGCTGCTGAGTGCTCCTCGTCAGAGACACTTACTGTAGCAGGAACTACTACAGGAGCGGTTTGAGTATTTTGACAGGAGTTTATATTTCCTTCTGTTGAACACACATATTTTGTCACCATAATAGAATCACAACAGGAAAAGTGTATTTCATGGATGAAGAACCAGACAACAAGCAAGAACTCCTTTTATTGTTTTATCAACTCCCATGAGAAACAGGAATTAGCTATTTACACTTGTGCTACTTATTATCAAAAGAGGAACATTTTCACAACTACAGTAATAAAACATCACTGTTTTGTGTTTGGTGTTCATCCTCATCCTGCCTTTAAGTATTTGGTAGCCATGTTGAAAAAACCCGATTAAAGACATTCCAGTTTCTCAATTAACACTCCTCACTAGGCCTTTCTAATTGCAGCCATTTTGAGTTTTCACAGGTGTAACTAATAACATTAAAGATGGCTCTGCGAGCATGCGTACAATAACTCTGGCTCTGTTGCAAGTAGATGAAATATCACCGTCATTAATGTTATTAGTTGTGCTTTTTTTCACCTCACTTCACTTTTCTGCTCTATTCTTAAATAAATATTCAGGTGGGGAACACCTGCTGCTACGTGTGTGTGTGTGTGTGTGTGTGTGTGTGTGTGTGTGCATGTGTAAAGTGATGAATGGTTTTGCCCCAGGAAATTTTCCACTGTTGGTTTTTCCACTCCAGGTGATTCATTAGGAGGCTGGTTACTCTGTGTGCGGTGTTTGTACGCACACGTGTGTGTCCACTTGTGCGTATCAGGGTTTTCCCTGGATCCACATAAGGCTACGGCAGTACAGGACGTGCTGAGTTTGCAGAACAATATATTGTTTTAGCATCAATAACGCCACGTACACATGTCACATTGCAAAGGATGGTATGTAATACGATAAAGTTAAGGTACACTGTGTCAACCCCTTTACTGCTTTATTGCAAATTATCACAGCGAGAAAAGTTTGCTTCTCCTGACTACCTGAAACCTGACAGGCGAAGCAATTATTCACACTGACATGGTTCATTTGGATTTAGCAACATTTTCATTATTAAGCATGTCGTGAAAAAAAATGTATGTGTGAATTGTGTTGTTATTGTGTACTTTATAGTGAGGGCAGAAAACTATTTTTTCAGGAGAAAATGCTACGTTTCTTTAATTTATATATTTAAAGTTTTAAACGTTTTGTTTTTCAAAGATTTCCAGCGGCAACTTTTCCCCACAATGTTTTCGACTCACTACTGTGTGTGTGTGTGTGTGTGTGTGTGTGTGTGTGTGTGTGTGTGTGTGTGTGTGTGTGTGTGTGTGTGTGTGTGTGTGTGTGTGTGTGTGTGTGTGTGTTGGACAACAAGTGCATCTCTCTACTGTATGCACATCCATTTTGCATATTATGTTCTCTATGTGTGTGTGTGTGTGTGTGTGTGTGTGTGTGTGTGTGTGTGTGTGTGTGTGTGTGTGTGTGTGTGTGTGTGTGTGTGTGTGTGTGTGTTTATGTGAGGACCAGTGCTTGGTGTGTGTTTAAGCAGCTGTTTTAATACAAATCGTACTCTCAACACAAGTTAATCCAGTCTTGATGGAGCTTGTAGGCTCAGCAGAACTGCCCTATTGTCTCTCTCTCTCTCTCTCTCTCTCTCTCTCTCTCTCTCTTTCTCTTTCTCTCTCTCTCTCTCTGGCAGAGGGATAAAGCACCATAGTAAAAAACTAAATAATGTAATCGACTGATACTGTGTTTCATTTATTCATGAGGTTTAGATATGAATTGTGTTTTAGAGCTTCTGTAAAATGATTATTCACATATTTCACACTTCAATATAAAGTAATTATAGCACTGTGCATTGATTACATTTATTTATTTAGCGTCTTGAACATTATTGTTTTCCTTTTGAAAGATAGAAAGATACTATAGAACAGCACCATCCTCTTCAGCTTTACATGAATGTGTCCGGCGTAGCGTCCCTACACCAGTGACCTGTCTGCCCTATTTTACCTGAAAGTGTATAATTTTATATATATATATATATATATATATATATATATATATATATATATATATATATATATATATATTCCTAGGTCTGACCTGAAGTTATTACTGTGTGGTGGCAGTGAAGGAATAGCCATCAACTGCTGAACTTTGTAATCAACTTCTCTGCAAATTATTTAGTTCTAGATTACTTTGCTAACTTAATCCAAATACATATTTTTACCACATATCAACATTTTAAAATCATTTCAGCGTGACAAATACTTGACAAAAACATGCTGATTATTAAATAAAGAACATGTCTGTTGGCGTGCACCATGTGCTGTGTAGAGATCACAGCGAGTTACAGAAGGGCATTGAGTTTCTCTTCTGACGTTTTCTTCCTCTGTGTTTGCGATTGATTCTGGCTGCGCAATCTTACTTTTACATCTTCTTTTTTGCAGAGCCAGCTTTTCCTTAACCAACCTCCTTTTTCATTTTTTTTTTTTTACTTTTAGGCATTATCTTAAGGCTTTGAATCATTTATTTACATAGTCGTAAAAAATATTTCAGTGAAACTTAATTTCTGTGTTTATTGTTTTATTTTGTCAAAGCTTACACAGGAATCGTCGTGTGGCAGTATGAGTTAGCCCTGTCTGTGGCCAATGTGTGGAGTCATAACCGGGCTTCATTGGAACACACACACACACACACACAGACATATGAAGAAACCTATAGATGTGTGTGCACAGTCTTTTGTCACGTAGACAAGATGAGGGAGACATGTGGTCGCAGACCGTCATGTGTTTATGTCTCATTGGATTAATCATAAAGCAGACAGGCTGACAATGTGTGGGAGCGAAAGAGAGTGTCGGCGACAGTTTCTCCCATTTGTATAAAAGGCTCCTTTTATGGAAACAAAACAGATTCCAGCAAAGTCTGTGTTGTTTTCCAATGTCGGGTGGATTTTGAGTTCTTACTGTCCGGTTACATTATCAACTCAGAATTCAACATTGATTTAAAAATACTAGCTTCTATTCAGTTTCACATGTTTCTGTTTGAATTCTATATGATGACATTGTATGTGATATGACATTAACACTTTTTCCCAGATCATTTCTTCAATGCATGATGTCATGTTTCTGATTGTATGTCACACTTTGAAACTGTCCACTTGATTCACCACTGAACATAAATGTTTCTCATACAAAGACATATATATATATATATATATTTATTTATTTATTTATGGGCTGAGTGTGTCTCAGGATATCTAAATGTACCACTATTGTCGCCGCTTGCTAATAATACCGTTACTGATATGATGACTGTTCAGAAAGTCAGCCTGTGATTCATCAGTGATCTAATTTGGCAATTTTTCATCACTAACCAGAGCCATCTTTATATTTTCAGTATATAAAATTATTAGGAGACGATTTTAAAAGTGTTATGGTGCAGGAAATAAGCACATCACAACCCCTTTTTAAAATAGTTTTAGCCTTTTCTTTCTTTTGATGGTGCACTCCAGCACAAAGAATAGCAGTAGTGCCCATTTCAGTAGCTCTGCACTCCACAGTATTCTTTGTGAAGCACATCAACAACTCTCACCCTCCTTCCTCTCTGTTTTCAGGCTTCTGAACCATCAGAACATTTTAATGGACAGGACTCCCACGCTGCCGCCCACACTCAGAGCGTCGGCCACGGCAGAGCGCCTCATTCCAACACCTACGGACACCTCAGCAGCAGCTCTTGCTCCGCCCGCCAGCCGCAGGCCCCCGGTTTACCACAGCATCCCCCCCAGGCCCCAGCACAGTCCCAGGCCTCAGATGGAGGGGTCCCCCCTGCTTTAGCCCGCACCCTTGATCACATCATAGGTCAACTGGATATTCTCACTCAGGTAAGCAGAAGATGTGTTGATCTCCTAAACAGCAGGCATTATGCTTTGGCTGTGCCACCCACTCACACTGCTCAGAACAAAAGCGTGCTTTCCTTTCAACCTGCAGCCCAGAGACGGATTCAGCATCACAGACTCAAAAAAATATGTTCTCAAAAGAAGAACAACCTCTTCCCTGTTGTTTGGCACTGAGTTAGACTGGCACATTCACTCCACACAAGCTGTTGGTGTCTATGGTAGAGTTCATTTCTCACATTCATATTTACATTTCAGTGTTTCATCCACAACCATCCTCTACAGAAGGTGAAAAACGCTGATACTGTCCACGATAAAGTCAATTGGTAAAAAGCTATATCGCTAAAATGTTTTTGATGTACCACAAATACATTTACTTTCACCTCTGTGATCTGGAGGAAGACGATCATTTGTCTTTCCATAGAAACCCTTTTGTGTCTGTTTGTTTCCAAAGTAGTGCATGCTGATTTAACCCTCCTGTTAGCTTCACATTTACTAAAATATTTTACCCTCGGGGTCAATTTGACCCCAGCAATTAAAACCTCCAGAAAATTATTAGAATTAATATTGTTTCCCAAGTTTAAGTGTGAGGTACTTAATGTTTGTTTGTTGACTACCTAAATAGCCCTTTAAATATATAAAAAAGTTGATATTTCTTATTTGTTTGACACAGTGAAAAACAGCCTGGGGTGAAATTGACCCCAAAGAACACCAACGTTAAACATTGAATGGGGTCAAATTGACCCTAAAGGTAACAGGAGGGTTAAGTAAGTTAAGTATGAGATATTTGTACCTTAATGCGAGCTGAGATATTTACTATAACCAGTTTGCTTGCTCTAATTCTACACATTGAGGTCTGAATAACTGCTGACAAAGCCAGAATAAACCAGAGCCTGCAGGACTAAAAATATATCCTCGAACAAAAACAGACACAATCAACAATCAGTTCTAATTTTTGTATTATGTTGCGTGTGTTGGTTTTCCCCCTTATATATATATATATATATATATATATATATATATATATATATATATATATATATATATAAATTGATGAATACTGAGGCTCCTCACTTGTTGAGTAACTGCTGTAAAATACAACAGCAAAACGTTTGACGCTCAGCTGTTGGCACAAACCTGAAAATAAATTTGACACAAAGTAATCCCTCAAACTGTCCCGCATGAAATTAATCCACTGCAGCTTTTAAATTCACAACTCGTATTCATCTTTCTTGTAAACATTCAGTGCACTGGACGGCAATACATCTTTTTGTTGGCGTTAAGATTCCCTGATGGATATCTGAGGCTGCAGCCAGCGGCACACAATGACCACACTTCATTGCAAATCGCTCCTATCACCCATCTAATTTATTTTATGTATCTACATTGCTATTTTCGGCTCATTCACCAAGATAACTTTCTGAGGATGATTAGAAGGCATAATTTCTGTAAATTGTGAAATGTGTAACTGTGGAAGTCAGATGATGAAAATAATCTCCCATAGCTCAGGGTGTCACATTCAAATTTTATTTACTTTGCTGGTCTAAATGCGAGTGGATTAGAATAATTCATCTACATTATTCATCATTAACTGCATCTCGTTACACCAAGACTTGTACTTTGTGTAATGACAATAAAGTCTAATCTAATCTAATCTAATCCTTATCCTGTATCATAGTAGTTGGTTTGAACTTGTTGATCGCCAGATGAGTGATTAAGAAGCAAAAACTACCATGGTCCTCATCTCAGTGCAATTTCTAAGACCCTTAAAAAAAACACACACAATGTGTGCATGTTACGCTTATTAACACTATTTTCCAAAAATATGAGACACAAAGTACTATTTCTTCTTTCAATTACTTGTTGTTAGTAACAATACCACTGGATAAAGGCTCAAGTGGGACAATGAACTAAAGGAAATGTTTAAGTGAGGTGAGGAGGAAGATTTAGTGTGAGAGAAACCACAAGGAGGACGGACAGAGGGGAGGAGGGGGATGAGGAGAGAGAGCATGGAGGTTTTGTTTGTGTTGTCCTCGTGTCTGGAGGGTTTTAGCTGGAGGTCGTGACCCTGTCCTGAGGGGAAAAGCATCATTCATATATGAGTGCTGGCAGCAGTCTGCCGCACTGATATTAAGTGTGAGTGTTCAATGGCCAAGCTGAGTAGCAGCAACTTGAATGTGTGTTTCTGGCTGTATTTCCTTCTTTCTTTCTTCTTCTTTCAAGCTGCAATCCGGCATATGGGAGCATTTAATATTGGCCTAGGGCAGCCAGGCAGCTAGCTAACCCCTCCCAGGGGGGTGGTGCCAACCTCTTCCTTTCAAGCCCACTGTACCCCGACCCGGATACCAGATGGATCGTCTGCGTCTGGTTTTTATCCTTCTACTCTTTTAATGTTTGGTTTCACTCTTCGGTCAAGAGATTGAGAGAGCTGGTAAATCACGTACATGTTTTCTGTAGAGCTTTCTTTGTGGTATATACATTTCTGACCACCTATCTGACCATCTTAAAGTGGTCATTGAAAATAAACTGTGTGTGGCCTTGCAGGGACTTGCAGTCGTGTCAATCCAGTATAGAACATAATACATTTGTACACCTTATACAGAGTGTAACTTGTATTTGAATGTCTTCTTTTACTGTAAAAACTAATACAACTAAAAAGAAAATCATACGAAAACACTACTAATGAAAATGTAACGAAATGACGCTGTGGAGAGGAGACCTCTAGTCCTATAGTAGTGCTATGAAGCAGTTTTTTTAATTATTATTTATTAGTAAGTCCCCGTTTATCTCATGCGTGCGCTCATGTGATGTGGCTTCATTTTATCTACTGATCAACAGGTGTAGCTCACCAACAAAAGCACCGGTACCCCAACAAAGGCAGACAAGATGTCCGCAAGCTTGTAGACAACAATTTAAACAAGTGTCAAAATGTCTTATGCAAATGTTTTATGTGGGAAAAAAATCTATTAAATGTAATTGTTAGACCTGAAGGATACAATCAGTGCGTTTTGGTGAGCAACATTAAATGTAAACATCACTTTTGCAACTTTGATTTCCGATCCAAGTGTTAAACATGAAACAGAATCATTTCAAAGCCTGCATCAAATTCCCTAACAATGCAGCAATTCTCACAGCTGGTACCCATACAGATGTCTACACTGGCAGAGCAGTGACCTGCAACTCACCTGCTGTTTGATGAGAGTAAAAAATAAAAAAAGACAGAGTTCTACTACAGTACATGTGCGACCCCCGATGCTTTCAGTTCCCTAATATACAGACATTCCCTACAAGGCATTTTAAAAGCAGCCGACTTCAAGTATTTACGAGACAGGTTTAATCAAGTTATGTTGCAGTTAACTGCCAAAATGCACTCATGCTGCTTTTACAATGCACAACAAAGTGCACATATAAAATTATACTCGTATAAAGTCACGCTTGTTCTAATTTCTGCTAAACTTTTGTTTGCCTTGGTTAGGCGTCCTGCGACCAGCCTGACAAAGTGACACTATTCATTTCTGCATTATCTCCCTGCTCCTTTTGTACTTCTATTCCTCAGCATCATTTTGTACGAGTACAGATCTTTGTAACTCTAATAGTTGAGGAGACGGAGAGGGAAGATGATGAATTATTCACCGTTAGACTGAAGCTTCCAAAGCCACAGTTTGCTGTGTTAGCTGCTTTTCAGTTGTTGTCCCCCCCTTTCTTTTTCCTCTCCCTTTGTTTGATAATTCATTGCTCTTACATGTCTTCTCACACCAAGCCTGCAGTACCCACACTTAACCCCTTCCTCAACACTCCCCCTCTTAATTATGAAAACAATTATAAATAATTTCTCTCTCTCAATTTAATGTACCAATGTAAGTGGTGCTGTCTTTTCCGCAATAGACCACGAGACGGACGATGAGAAGAGTTCGTGAACTTTCTCTGTGGTGTGGCTCAACGGGAGAAATCTGTAGCAGAAAGTCTTTTATTAACACTTGCCCCTTTGAAATAATATTGTCCCTCTCTGTAATTCCTCCAAACTACCAGAGTAGCCACAATTGCTTAACAATGTGTGCGTCAGAATAGATATGAATAGATGTGGACCAGTCCACTGATTACATATCCCTGTCAAAGCAGAGCTGCAAAGAACAGAGAAAGAGAAATAAATATTACTCCAAATAGAGTAGAAACATTTCTGTGAAGTGTCGTACTGGAAACCACTAAACCACTTGTTGACCAAATGCTTTCTGAAGAATTAAGTTTTCACCACAGTGTTTAAGATTATGAGCAAACGGCGGCAGTCTCTGGTTTGTATGTTTATGGCGGTGCTCTGAGGGAATGAAACGCTGCAAAATAATTGCAGCCAAAGTAGATAAATTACTTTCTCTATGAACTGCAGAAAAATCGAAGTCCTGAGATAAGTCACCGCAACTCTGAGAAATATGTGTAGCTTTAATCATACATACTATTTAAAAAATCATCACACATAATCATAAACAACACGTACCTTCATGTTGGTATTAATGTATTAAATAATACAGGGTTCGTACGGTCATGGAAAACCTGGAAAAGTCATGGAATTTAAAAATGGTCATTTCCAGGCCTGAAAAGTCATGGAAAAAACTTAAATCATAAAAGTTTTGGAAAAGTCATGGACATTTGTTATTATCACATGTTCATTTACGCCGAGTTTGACATAATTAATATGTTTTTTAAAGAAACGCGCTCAAAATATAAGCCGGCGTACGCTCTCGACGCACAATGTTCTACATTTTTCATGTTTTTACCGAGATTTCAGTTTGGTCATGGACATTTGGTTTAAAGTCATGGAAAAGTCATGGAAAAGTCATGGAGATCCATTGGTAAAAAGGTGTAAGAACCCTGATAATAACTACAGGAAATGCTCCACCGCTCCGACTCACTTCTATTGAGGACGGCGGTGAGCAATGTGTAGAGAGAAAGAGAAACAACAAATGTGCTCAAACTGACTTCTTTCCCCTTGAATGTTGGCCATTATGTCTCATCTCGCATTTTTGAAGGAGGTTTAACCATAAATTTAGTAGAAGATTTAACCTGCAAGCTACCCCGTTAGCATGCTATGAGAGCTAACGGTAACACCGGGCTGAAGCTTGTAACTGATGACTGATGGCTTTTGATTGGCTTTCCTCCGATGTGATGTATTTAAATCTGGTGATGGACGCCAACGCCACAGCAGTGCCTGCATCTGTGTGTGTCCCTGCATCAGTGTGTGTCCCTGCATCCATGTGTGTGCCTGCATCCGTGTGTGTGCCTGCATCAGTGTGTGTCCCTGCATCCATGTGTGTGCCTGCATCTGTGTGTGTCCCTGCATCAGTGTGTGTCCCTGCATCCATGTGTGTGCCTGCATCAGTGTGTGTGCCTGCATCCGTGTGTGTGCCTGCATCAGTGTGTGTGCCTGCAGGCCGATGACGGCCGTGGCAGGAGACATTGTGGTGTCAGGTTCGAAGTACGTACGCATGTCCGTAAATCCCACGTGAACGCAAGGTCTCAGGAAGGTTTGGAGGGATTATTTTCAAATTCGACACAAGAAGGCAGACTTTAGAAAGACTTTAGAAAGACTTTAGAAATTCCAAATTGTGAAATTGTTAAAATGAAGAAGTTGTTAGACTTGTTCAAAGTTCCAAAAGCGTATACGAATGTAATATATAACAGTTCACTGATCCACTTCCTCGATACGTATCACGTGTGTCACTCTCCCCGCAAAGCTTCCTCCTTCCGTGTGATTTAATATTTTTCTGTATTCACGTTACAAACCTACATTTTCAGGTTGTTGACACCGTGTGATGCACAAGTTTTGTTTGCTAAGTGAGTGGTCAAGCGAAGAGAGGGAGTGATAGTGCTGTGCTCAGCACAGACCGCAGTTGGTGATCAAAGCCGAGGAGAAATTAGCAGTAAAGCCGTCATGTGGTTGTAAATGTCGAGTGTAGGTTTCAGTTCGCCCCTGAATAAATGCCTCACCTCACTGAAAGGAGCATGAACTTCAGCCCTGGAGGCAAAATAAAGTCCAACACGTGAAGCAGGAGAGTAAAACGATATCACCACAGGGTTCGTACGGTCATGGAAAACCTGGAAAAGTCATGGAATTTTAAAATGGTCATTTTCAGGCCTGGAAAGGTAATGTAAAAAAATTAAATCATAAAAGTTTTGGAAAAGTCATGGAAATTTGTTAAAATCACATGTTCATTTATGCCGAGTTTGAAATAATGAATACGTTTTTTAAAGAAAGGCGCTCAAAATATAAGCCGGCGTACGCTCTCAATATGGAAAATGTTCAAATTTTTTCATGTTTGTACCGAGATTTCAGTTTGGTGGAAATCTGGTTTGAAGTCATGGAAAACCAGACTTTAATCCAGTTTGGTCATGGAAATCTGGTTTAAATTCATGGGAAAGTTATGGAAATCCATTGGTCAAAATGTGTAAGAACCCTGCACAAGTTACAGTAGAATAACTTTTTCATCCGTAATCCAAAACCCCAAAATGGTTGCATGGTAATATTGTTGAATATATTAAATGTTACCGGGACCACGACAGAACGTTTTAATATCCAGGAGTTTGCGTGATGGACACCACAACTACACGTCTCACAGTTCAGCACATTGAGTATGAAGGCCACTGAGAATCGTCTGTGTGCAAACCAGCCTCCACACCAAGTGCTCAAGCTATGAAGACTTAATTACACCGTAAGCTGCAAGGCCAGAGTTGACAACTGTTTGGTGTAAACAGTGTCACAGCTCTTTGTCAATCAGTTGTAATTATCTTTTTAATTTCAGGCATGTCAGTCATATACTAGGTTACAACTCACTCTTGTTTGATTCATTTTTTGCATTCTTGACCAGTTCCTCCATCATATTATGGGAATACTAAAAACCTGGGTTATTTTTTACTTCTTGTAATTCACTTTAGTCATATTTTGTAATCCGTTACCTACATTTATAGAGGAGAAGAGACTTTTCCACATCTCACCGGCACCAGTTTCCCGTTTCTTTGACTCACAGACTATTGTAGTGTGTGTCATACCAAAGCTATGAGACTTTGTAACTGAGGCCAGTAATGCTCGGGGCGATGGAGAGTAGAATGTGGTCTGGAAAGAAAAGAAAAACAGCTCGCTCTATTTTTAGGGGCATAAAGATTCAGTTTCTACTCCAGATGAAAAGTATATGCCCATATAATGTTGCCTCTGCCTGGGGACACACAGACACACACACACACACACACACACACACACACACACACACACACACACATAGGTGGCTGGGCTGAGGACTGGGTAGCCGTATCAGGTTGGTAAGATAAACGGGGTGGTATTGATCTAGAAAATGGAGACAGGCAGAGAAGAGGAGAGAAAAGGGAAATATAAGCCCTTTCTGTTCTGCGAGGCATGAAATAGCAGGAGATGTTATCTGGTTTGATGACCCGAAAGAAAACACAACTTGCCCGCACATTGATGAAGTCACTAGGTGTGAGCTGAGTGTGAGCTCATCTCAGGGATTTAACAAGCCTTGTCAATTCTTTCATCGTTGCGCGTTCGATTGTTGGTGCCTGGTGGCGTGTGTGTGTGTGTGTGTGTGTGTGTGTGTTCGCTTGCGTGGCTCCGTGGGGTCCAGGCAGGACTTGGATAGCCAAGTACCAAACGCAGCTGTATCGCTGGGACATGCTGCGCGTCAGGGTTGAAAATCACTGCGTTTACATGTGAGCTAACAGTTCTTCTTGAGAAGAAAATAAAAGTGTTTAAAACAGTGTTGGGATGGTTTGCAGTAAATCACAACAATAAGATGTTGTTTATTTAATAGTTCTGTATTTCATCGACCTTCAGTGAACACCATTTCCCATAAGCCCGCTGTTGCGAGTGAATATAATGGTTTGTCTAAAGATGCGAGGAGTGGCAAGTTGCTCAGGCGTGTGTGTAATAACAGAAGATAATAGAGAAGAGTTTTTAGACTGCAGAGATAACAGCAACACATAAAAGAAGAGCAAACTCAATGGATGTGGACGAAACAAGTTACAGTGACGCAAATATTAAGTTTCTTTAGGGCTGTAGTCTTCGTCTGCGCTCATAAAGTAAATGTTGCTCACGTTGATAAAATCACACATAGCGAGTGCTTAAGTGAACGATACATTTATCAATAAGTGAAAAAAGAACACGTTTTTCTTCTGACTTTAGTCCACCTATCAAATTACACCAAACCAATTACATCAATTTTATGATTATTAAATGACACGGTTATTGTGGTTATTAATAATTAAACACTCTCAATCATTTACAAGACAGTGGAGTGGATTCTTTTTATATGAGTATGAAGCATGTGTTCAGTCCAAACTTGTCTCTGGATTTCTTCTTTTTAACTTTTACTTATTTAAATTTTTTAGATTCTTTCTTGCTCTCAGGTCTCTACCCTGTCGTCAATGAGTTAACGTTGGGCAGTCTGCATGGACAAAATAATAATCTGTTTACGGCATGACGACATATGCATATGCTTTGATATTGATCAGATCTTAAGGATCTGTGGAGGGAGGATAAACCTGGAAACATATTACACTCATCAAAATAGTCCTTAAAAATCCAAAGACAATCTGTGGACTCAGAACTTCTCAATGAGACATTGAGACAAGAGGATCCTGATTGTGTGAAGGAACCGTTTAATGATGTGGAAGAGACATTGAAACAGAAAAAACCCAGGAGACATTTTACCATCATGATTATATTAATTATATATCATAGTTTTGAGTTACCTACTGTATCGTTTTAATGAACTAACCCAGCATCAGGTTATTTCTCAAAAAAACAATCTGGAAAGTTTGTTAATTAAATACTTTGTTTCCCTTTCTTTGTAATGACTCATACACAGGTAGTTTTATTTTGATAAATGACTCATCTCTGCGATGCTTTCTAGCAATTTTAAATTACACTCGCTAGAACAAGGAGGACATAAAAGTCACAGGTCGAGACATGCTGACATATCTTTCACTCACTGGCCCAGATCTAAGGGGGGGGGAGACGTTCACTTTTTGTTTGTTCCTGCTCTGAACCGTTCATGTTACCAAGCACAACGGTCCATAACTGCTCACTAGCTGGGGTTGTGTTTGCCACCAGTCGAGAGTTATGTCAGAGATTCAAAGGAAACCGCCGTGCTTCCAGAAGATTCATTCAAACAACTCTTTTTAGCCCTTTTTTAAATAAATGAAATGAGTTTGATGAAATAAAAGTGCAGTAGAGTCCACTGGACTCACTGGGACTCATTGGGACTCACTGGGACTCATTGGGGCTCATTGGGACTCATTGGGACTCACTGGTCTCACTAGGGCTCATTGGGACTCACTGGTCTCACTAGGGCTCATTGGGACTCATTGGGACTCACTGGGACTCATTGAGACTCACTGGTCTCACTAGGGCTCATTGGGACTCACTGGTCTCACTAGGGCTCATTGGGACTCATTGGGACTCACTGGGACTCATTGGGACTCATTGAGACTCACTGGGACTCACTGGGACTCATTGGGGCTCATTGGGACTCATTGGGACTCATTGAGACTCACTGGGACTCATTGGGACTCATTGGGACTCACTGGGACTCATTGGGACTCATTGGGGCTCATTGGGACTCACTGGGACTCATTGGGACTCATTGGGGCTCATTGGGACTCACTGGGACTCATTGGGACTCATTGGGACTCATTGGGACTCATTGGGACTCACTGGTCTCACTAGGGCTCACTGCTCTGGTCAACATCTTTCCACTATATCTTTACATGGCAAATAAGTCTTTACTGCTGGATACATTTTCTAATCCTGTATACACAACCGTTAACTACTTCACACAAGATCAGTTCATCAGTGATCGGCTTAACTTCCTCAGTTTGTCATCTTTAAAAGTTGAGTGAACTCACAAAGACGTCTACACTTCTACAGTGTAAGGAACCTACTGGGTTTGTATTCAAATATATTAGTATACTATATTATTTAAACTTGCTCGAACTCTGAAGAAAATGACTTATCTGCAATTGTTTTCGATGATAAAAGACGTATTACATGACATATGAAATATAGAAAAGCCAGCCCCCCCCCCCCCCACGAATCGCTTCATTCAGACGGTGAAGTTACACCTGGGCGCTCCCCTGGTCCACGGGCTCCGGTGACACCAGCGCACAACAAATGTTGTCACTGTTGGAGGACGCTGAGAGGAAAAGTATGTCGCACTGTGATCTCACTACCCACACATGCCCGTCCGGTTTCGGATAGCGACTTTCTTGTATTCTCTCTGCGCGTACGAGTGTTTATGCAACTGTGTGAGCGGGAGAACAAGAGCGAGTGCGTGCCAGACACAGAAACGCTGGTGTTTTAGGCTCAGGCGGCAGATCTCGCTACGATAATCAGCTGGATTGTCTTGCATGCGCAACATCTGTCTCAAACACACACACACACACACACACACACACACAACTGCCTCTTTCACACACACAAACACAGCCATTATATAGTCATTACTGTCAAGCTGATGCTGTACAGCCCTCTCTAACATGCTATTTCTCTCTTATCCATCTCCTTCCTCCCCCCCTCTTCTCTTTCTTTGTTGTGTCCCTCTCTTGTTGCCTCCTACCAGACGGTTTCGATTTTGGAGCAGCGTCTGACGCTGACAGAGGACAAGCTCAAGGAGTGCTTGGAGAACCAGATGGAGATCGGTCTGCATCTCCAGAGACGAGAGGAGGCCTAAAGATGGCGGCCCCAGAGAGAGGTTGAGCTGTGTGGATCGGACGTCAAATGTGCAAACTTGCACACGGTTTGGAAACATTTTCTGGACTTCAAATGACTCTGAGCCTTTGTGCTGATGGACCGGGATGTTTCACAAAGAGACACAAGAAGGGAAGGAGTCGAATATTAGAGAAGTCGTTCTTCTACAAGAGTGCTGAGAGCGCAGTCCTCTCTTCTGCTGACGAAGGACCTGCTGGTACAAGTCACTGTGTGTGTGTGTGTGTGTGTGTGTGTGTGTGTGTGTGTGTGTGTGTGTGTGTGTGTGTGTGTGTGTGTGTGTGTGTGTGTGTGTGTGTGTGTGTGTGTGTGTGTGTGTGTGTGTGTGTGTGTGTGTGTGTGTGTGTGTGTGTGTGTGTGTGTGTGGGGACACATGCAAAAGACTTTCATACTTGCCTTTGCTCTCCACGTGTGGGCGTTTTAAAATCTATTTGTACCTGTGCAGGCTCTCGCAGAACGGCATCAGAAGGAAATGTTCTTTTTTGTCCAAAAAGCAAAGACACTGTGAACCGTAATCACAACCAGCATGTTCTTAAGTTACTCACAGTTATTATTGTAGATGCACTCAGGCCAGCACGGGGACTTCATCATTTTCAAATTGCAGAAAGAGGACAAAGAGGAGAAAGAGGAACCTGGGTTTGACCTCATTTAGCTGACGGCTGAGAGCCACAGACAGGATAGGAAAGTTCATCTCTCAAGTATTGAGAAATGAACTAACACGTTGTCGTCTCCTGACAAACAACATGTAGAATCAAGGTGGTTTATACTTTCAGTTGAAATGATGTCTGAGTGCAGAATGGCTGATTGTAATGACTGCAGTTTGAAAGATAAGCGCCTTGTTGCGTCCCCTTTTGTCTGAATATTTTATACAATGGAAGTAACTTATTGTGTACCTTCTTAATAAATGTTTTTCACTGTTATCTCTGAAATCAGTTGATGAAAGGATTCCGGTTGCTCTTTCACAACACTAAGCTCTTTTTGTGTAACGAGTGAAACGGCGTTTGTTTTCATAACCGTTGCCAAATCGATGTCGTCACCGGGCTACTTTAAAGTTTCCTGCTCCGATTGGTCCACAGAGCTCGAGTCGTTACACAAGAACTCGTGTCTTTATTGTTCTCAGCCGAGATGTTAAGTTCACGAGCCGTGAGCTGTCACCAAGCGCTCATTTTCAACCCTCACTTTGCCAGATTTTGAGTGATGATTTATTACAAAAACATGGGGGCGGCAGCTAAACTCACCTGACCTGCTTGTGTCCAGAATCCTTATGTTTCACCCACTGAGTAATGTTCGTAACCTGACCACTGATGCTGAATCAGTTCTTTTATTTTTAGATGCTCAATGAAAGCCCGAGGCCACGCTGAGGCGCACGCTGAGCTTTCTCCAGGAGCAGATTCATCCGAGCCGTAAAAGAGCTTTTCATTCATTGGACTATTTTATTGCACAAACTGGTACTATGTTTACATAAAGCTGTAATTGATTAGACAGGTTCCTATTGTGGAGGTCTCAGAGAACAGTGTGGCGTCATTGAGAGGGGAAAATATTAATGACTGTTTCTTTAAGACCCGACTCGGGCTCTGCACCGATGGAAAAAGAAGAAAAACAAAACCGGAATTCTGGAGCTGTGCTGCCGGGCCCACTCTCTTCCTTCCTGTCTGGGGCCCGAGGAGACGGAGACGCACACACACACTCACACACACACAAACACAAGCACAAGCACAAGCACGCTCAGACGCACACACACCACACACAGACACACACTCGTGCCAGAGAAAACGGCTCCCTTTACTATGGGCCTCAACCAGACCGCCTGCCAGCAGCTGGGGCGCCTTGGGAGTGGGGTAATTTCTGCAAAGTGGGGAAGACCTTAAGGCCAGACATTCACAGGATGTTTGCTTGTTACAGGGATAAAGTTATGTTAAGGTTTTTAGGTTTAAGTTTGAGTTTACACGATCAATCAATAAGTCAATTGAAGGAAAATTAATCGGCAACGATAATCTATAGGAACTTTTTTAAGTAGAAACACCAACTGATTCTTGGTTGGTTCTTTTCTGCTGTAAAAGGTTTACTGCTTTTTCTGTTTTATATGATTGTAAACTGAAAATCTCTGAGTTTCGGACGTTTGTTCTGACAAAACACGACTTATGAACACGTCACATTGATCTCCCAGAGTATGTGAAGGTCTTTTTTTCCCTATTTATAAAACCATATATATTTATAAACCAAAATATTAATCAAGGGAATAACTGGAGTATTAAACGAACGTGAAAATATATTTGAGTTGCAGTCCTGGTTGAGTTAAGGGTGAGGCCTCCGTCATGTTTTAGCATCTGATAAGCGTCCACACCAATGCATCTGTTACTCAAACTGGACTTCCTGGAAGACATTCTTTGTAACAGGTCAACACGTCACACGGTCGCAGCTTTCCATCCACGCTGCAGAGCAGCTCGCCGCCCTTCACGGCGGCTTTGGTGTGTTTTGGGGTTTGGGGTTCAGTTGTGATGTCTACGGTTAACAACAGAGAACACTTTATATCAAAGAGTCCTCACACACATAGCTGTACAAGTGTGTGAGTGTGTGTGTGTGTGTGTGTGTGTGTGTGTGTGTGTGTGTGTGTGCGTACATGAAAAAGAAAGGGGAGCAAAGAGAAGTTGGAGAGCAAGACTCTAATATGTGGCCCATGTGTGGCCCACAAGAGTGTGTGTGTGTCTGTGTGTGTGTGTTTGTGTCTGTGTCTGTGTCTGTGTGTGTGTGTGTGGGGGTTGGTGATCGTATGGAGAACATCTGGATATGTTTTTCCTGGTGCGCTGTGGTCGTTGCTACTGCTTTCCCGAGTGTGTGTGTTTTACTAGTTAAGTGTGTCTGTGTCTTTGCTCTCCGGCTCGACTCCTCTTGGCTTTTTTGTGTCATATTCTGACTTTATGAGATTAGAAAGATCCCGGGCCTCTCCCACGGCCGGCTGCTGCGTCCTGGGGCAGCAGGTGGAGGCGGCGCTGACGTAGAGAGCCTCACTGTCGCTGCCTGGTGAAGAGGAACCACCGGACATTGTGTGAGTGTCAGGTTGTCGGCTATGAGGGCAATCAGCAGGTATGTGAGTTTTAAAAGCAACATGAGGAACGAGTCAAGCCCCAAAGACAACGTGTGTGTCCAAACTGCAGCCGCATTATCTTTTAGAAAAGTGTTCTTCGTATAGAAGTGAGTCGTGTAAATACATCCATGACGTCATGCTTAGGTCACGAATACTAATACATCTTTTTCATAAAGTCTGGATGTTCTACTGTGTTATTTTTTTTGGAGGTGGGACACCTACCCTGAAATAGAGAGCATCTCTACTAACAATTAATGCAGTTTTATAAATAAAAACCTTAATTTGAAGGCAAAAAGAGCAGAGGTGCTATATCACTAAAGAGAAGGAGACACATACCTTTATTTGCTCTGTAATTTATTGTGATTGATCAGAAAGACCTCTGGGCAACAAAGTCACAGGAACAATAGAAACACAAGTGCAGGTGTGGACGTGCGTCACGCTCTTTACAGACTTTGAAAAGGGGAGAAACGTGTTTGAGCCTCAGTGCCGCCATGTCTTCTCTGACCACTGCTGGATTTGGCAATATTCCCCAATGTCTCATTTCCTGTTCTCTCTCTCTCTCTCTCTCTCTCTCTCTCTCTTTCTCTCTCTTTCTCTCTCTCCCCCTCCTCATCTCCTCCCACTCCTTCACCCTCTGAGACCGAGCCCAGCTCGTCGGCCGTGGCTGAGGTTTGGCGCTCGGCTTCTCCAACCCACGCGTCAGCTTCTGCTCCAAAACTATCTTTTCCATCGTGACTGAATGGCGGGAGTGAGATTTTCTTTTTATGTTTTAAGTTGGATACAAAAACAACAACAACAAAAGGCTTTTCATCTTGTTGATTTTTGGCAATCTGAAGAAAGGAAAGGAGCAGCAGCTCCTATGAAAAGTTGTCCACGCTGCCCTCGTATCATCAGTTTGTTTCCGGATTCATTTCAGGGGGCACACACACTCCAATGTGTCCACTTCTGCTGCTCAGCAAAGATTGCCATTCTATACACATCTATGATGTTTATTTACTAAGTATATAATTAGGGGAAAGTCCTTCCTGCCAGTAGAATATGAAACTCCAGCGTCTGCAGTGTAACCACAATGCCTCTAAATCACACACACACTTCTCAGGTAACACAAATACAACCAGCTCACACACGCTTCAAGGTGTGTGAATGTGTGCTGAGAGTTTAAAGTTGATGACCTACTTTACCATGAGCCCATAAAACAAACTGAGATAACTCCGTCTCACCTTGAGATCGAACGGTTGAACGCCGTGACGCCCAGCCGCCATTTAAGTCAAAGATGTAGCTCAGAAATGTGTCTAGAAGAGAGATTGACACGTTCTAGAATAACACTTACCAGTGTGTGTGTGTGTGTGTGTGTGTGTGTGTGTGTGTGTGTGTGTGTGTGTGTGTGTGTGTGTGTGTGTGTGTGTGTGTGTGTGTGTGTGTGTGTGTGTGTGTGTGTGTGTGTGTGTGTGTGTGTGTGAGGCTTGCGTAACACTCTCATAACTGTATAAAGGGCTACAGGGATGATCATGTTGTGTAGGCCAACCAGGAAGTTAGCGTCACACTGGCTTCCTCTCAAAAAAGTTAATGAAGAAAATAAGCTCTGTGGCCCAAAAGAAGTGTGTTATACTTTCTAGGCATATATGTGTGTTAAAGCTTCAAAATGTACAGGTTTAATATTAACTGATTTATTTTATATCTTGGAACAAAGAAACTTTTTAAATCTCTTCAGAATCTATTGAAGTTTAGTTTTAGTTTAGTTTTGACGGAGATGAGTACGAGAATGTTGATTTATAATTATAATGTCAACATGACTGAAGCTTCTAACTCATCAGGAGGGAAGTCGGCTCGCTATTTAGCGGTGGGAGACCCCCAAAACCTTAACGTACCCTACGTCTCCACTGGCAGACACACAATGACGAGGAGAGGAAAAGCTGAGCGCACACACAGATGATGTGCGCCGTCCACACGAGGCGTAAAATCAGCTCTTAAAATAAGAGCTCACTGCACTGCAGCTGTATTATCACAGCCGGAAAGCCAACGCACATCCAAACTGACTTTTAACTTCCACATATGGCAATTACATTCCTAAATCTTGAGCGTTCGGATCCCTTATTGTATTTATGTGCCAGCAGTAGTTATGAGGTTGCCTGTATTTGCTTTAAAATGGCTGGTTACAGTTGCGCTGATGCAACTGTTGCTGGAGCTGAAACCGAGATAGAACAGATCATTAGTGTGTTATTGGGCCACCTTTGACCATCAGTCTCTTGCCCCGCCTCTCAGCTGATACAGTAGTGTGTGTGTGTGTGTGTGTGTGTGTGTGTGTGTGTGTGTGTGTGTGTGTGTGTGTGTGTGTGTGTGTGTGTGTGTGCGTGTGTGCGTGTGTGCGTGTGCGCGTGTGTAAAAGGTGAGGAAGGACACTCGATGACTCACCTCGGTGCGTTTACAATCTTGCTTACACAGTTAGTGTGTTTGCAGGTTGATTAGATACAGTAGGCGTACAGGTGGTCTAGAGAGACGATTTAAAAGTTCAAATCAGGAGTCGTTGACGATTAATGTTTTTTGTCATGTTGGCTCAGCGATTTATTAAATACTCACTCAAACTGGGAATGAAAACAGTCAAATGTGTTTTCTGGATCTGCTCTGGGCTCAGAGAGCCGCTCAGTGATTTGGAGGACAGGTTGGGTGACTCAGTTTTAGGGTGGATTTCTATTGTTAACCCTTTGATAGTCGACCTGCTCCAATATGGTCTGTAGTCTTGTCGTTGTCGTTGTTGTTGTTGTTGTTGTTGTTGTAAGCACTTCTTCAACTAAAGTGTTGGTTGAAGCTTCCCCTGTTCCCTCACCATGTTTCATTACAATGAATGAATATGCAACTTATTTGCATTAGCAAATACATTCCCAAGCAACTCAGAGCACTTTGTTGAAGAGATATTGGGTTAAATATTGTATGAATCAACAGGGACGTGACGTGGCTGTACAAACCTTCTCTGGCTGCCATGCTCGCTGCTTTGTGAGGCGGGACTTATGCCATCATGCTGATATTTAGCATGTTTAATGTTCATCACCTACAACGTCACCTGTTGGTGGCGCTAGAGGAAAAGTCAGGTCACTATCAGAGGATTCCTTCTCTGAGGACCGTGAAATGATGTACAAAATGTCACAAACGTCCTTAAAAAAGTTTTTGAGATATTTCAATCTCAACCAAAGTGGTGGATCGACCGACCTGTGAACTATGAAACCGAACCACGATCTGTTCATTGCTTTAATCAAAATCTTTAATAAAGTAACAACACACGAGACAAAATACATGGTTTCCGTTGCTTTAGTTGTGAGTCTGAAGGCCTCACTTTGCTCTCTTTTTGTCCCAATTTGTTTGACGATTAAATGAACTGAGCTGTTTCGAGGAGGCATAGATGTCCTCCACCAACCAGTGTTTTTGAGTAGCCCAAATACTGTTATACAGGGTCCACAATCATATTATTAACTTGACCTCGATCTTTTGTAAATTTTCTTTATTTAATAAAAATTATAGCCCTCAAAACTACGCGCTACAATTGACGAAGTGCAGACGTCCCTCTGTTGCTTTGCGATGAAGATCCCGACGACACTCATCTGACATTCCCGCCTACAGTCGGTCTAATAACCTCAGGAGAAAACGAAAAATGGACCTGGTACCAAAAGTGAGTGGAGTCGTACGATGCTGTGGAAATGAGGCTCAGTAGGTTCTGAATCTCTTCTCCCACAAACACTTTTCACATTTGAATTTAAGAAATTCATTCTGTCTCGCTGAGATATTTTGACTAGATGTGGTTGTAGGAACTAGCCTACTGATAAGTGGAGAGTAAAGTAGTGTTTAATTTATGTAGATTTCTCCTGAATTCACCAAAGCTAGCATTAGAAAATGTAAGAATATTCAAACATAACATTTCCAAAAACCTGTAATAGAAACATTAATTGTTCTAATGTAAGTTATCAACAGAAGAAGTGTTATGGCCATATAGGTACAGTATATTGTACACCCGATTATCTTGTGTTTTGCAAAAATAAGGAAAAGAATAAATATCTTTAAAGGCCATTTACTCAAAACACATTTGTTCCTCAAACTCTGAACAATAAATCTCCTCTTCACTTAAACACACATCTTTTCTGGTAAATTCCTATTTATATTCTAAAGGTTTTATACAGAGGGTTTGTTCATACATAATTCATAGCCCGATTTACAGAACATTTCATTCATAAAATCATGGTGAAATTGATTCATCTTTTATGATTGTTGACAGTATATTTTCTGATGTATGGAGTGGTGTATATATCAAAGAAAAATGAAACACAAATTTCTAACCTGTCTTCATCAGATGAAGGCTCATTTGCTTTTTTAAACACATTTCTTCAAGAAAAATTACAATACAAAACATAATGGTCTTAATGTAAATAGTCAACTGAGAAAGCTTCATGCTGAAAGCTAAGCGTTAAATATTTGACCCTGTTCACCTGGGGTGTCTCCCCTTGAGAGTCACACTTACGTTGCCACATATTTGACAAAATACGCTGATTAGCAGTATTTAAGTGTCTTTTTTTTAGGATGACGGTATCAATGAAAGACTGTGAGTTTAATTGAGTTGTTTTCTCTCACCACTGCTGCTGATTTCCATCATTGTCGCTCAGCCAGCAGCACTTTACATCCATTCTCCCTCAAGATTGTTGTCTCTCCGTCTCTCCTTTTCTTTGTGTTCTGTCCGTCTCTCTGTCTCTCTCCATCTTTCTGGTTTGGTCTTTAATAATGCATTCAGCTGAGAGACTTCTCTATGGCTTGTGTTCACCACTCTTCAATCCACACACACACACACACACACACACACACACTATCCATACAGAATATACACTCAATGCACACACAGTCACATTTCTCTATCTCTTGGATTTCTGACACATTCCTTGCGGTCAGTGCTCACCCTCTTCCAGTAAACACATCAGCAGTAACGCTGGCCTCCTTTTGACTTTTTACACAGCGATCGCTCCACCAGTTCACCCCCCGATCCCATCGCAGATGTTTTAATGCGGCTATGTTTGAGAAGCCGTTGTGTTATTTCATCCCGTGTGTGCGAGGTGGAGCATCACTCAGCACCGTCGCTGTTTCCGTCTATTGGCGTAGATGTGCTTCGTTAAATCTCTTCACAGAAGCACCGCCTTCGTTAACGAGCTTAGCGAGGATCGTCAGGTAACGGATGTTTTCACATCATGCTACCACAACTTTTGTAACATGTCACAATGGGTGGGCTGACCTTACGGCCACATTGGATGAATCTGCGTCTCTGAGGTCCAAAGTGAACCTTCCGAGTGTGAGGATGAGGAGGTCGGGGTCAAGGATGTACTGTATGTGACCTATAGGTGGGAGACCTTATGTCACCTTCAATCACAGACCTTTAACTAACTTTTGATTGTGTGCTAACCATAAGATGTTCTTCGAGCCTTAGGCATTGTGGTGTGGCAATGCAGAGACTTTTTAAAAGACATTAAAAAAGACATTTTAGAATCCATATTCTGCGTCTTGTAAATTTTTATTTTTTAAAAGCTTTTTTCTCTCACTGCACATTTTAGTTCTGCACCTAACCCACAATACCAGAAATACATTTTTTTTAAACTGATATTTATCTATGCTTTCTTACAAAGTGCTTTATATAAAATAAGATCATGGAGACATTGTCTGGGGCAGAAGAGCATTGTTGAACTGTGTAATGTAATGTAATGTAATGCAATCCACTTCAGTACATTATACAGAACACGATACCCTTGCATTACAGTGAAAGTACCCGTGTCAAGCTTGTCATTTTATAATGAGTACAATAAACACCTTAAAAAAAATTCCAACTAAATCAGTCACCACATGAAAACCTAAGATTAAATCACTAAATCGCTCCTTATAACAATCTCTCACGTTTGTGATTAATAAACTCGAGTCACAGAGCGCCTTAGCAGAGATGGACAAAGTGCTGCGATACATTTTCCACTCCCGTGTTTTACGTGCTGGCGACCTGCGTGTTTGGGGGCAAAGGAAACAGCAGAGGAAATGCCAGCGTTAGCGTGGGAGAGGGGTGGCCACCTCACTCCATCACTGAGGTGAGTGGGTTTAAACCATAGTCTGCCTTCAAGACTCAGACAGGAACCAAGAACACGCACGCATGATGTACATGCAGCATGTCGGGATAGTAATGATAGACAAATTAATTTGTTATCAGGATTTGAGCTACAGATGTTGTCTTAATGATCAGGAACAGTCGTTTGAACACAACATTTAAATCCTTGCTGAGAATTTGAATCAAGAACATTTTAACCTGTGAAAAAAGGTGTTTGGAGCCTCTCCACTGACAATGAATAGGAGACTTTTTATGAATAATGGATACAATCCAGGGAAGTAGGCAGATTTCATGAGTAAGAAGGCTCAGATGAGTCCAGTAGAGATACCAGGGTGGGTATATTTCCCCCCGTTTAATAAACGTGTGATAACACAGATACAATATCCGTGGATGATCTATCTGGAGATCGCTTTAAATAAGAAATATTGCGAAATAGGTGCTTTTGGCAAGCATACCGGTCTGATTAATATTCAATTTATTGTCTGAAGTGCACTTTTTTTTATATATAGTCTATATATATATATAGACTACAACTATAATGACACTGCAGCTTTTATGCATATATTATATATATATATATATATATATATATATATATATATATATATATATATATATATATATGTATTATAGTGAGACTGTCTCTGCTTTGGGAATTAAGTTGGGTTATGTCTTAAAATAGAAAGCATACTCAAGAAAGAAATATGATTTAAAAACTGATTTTCCTGCATTTCTCGACAACTTAACCTCTTGGAATAAATAAGAAAAACAGCTGCATGACTCCAGATTATTTGATTGAGGGAACACGCATCCGACTTGATGCGGCTCCTTTGCAAACGTCTCGTCTCCACAGCCGGATCCTCTCCGACCAGCGATCATCATGGTTTTGATGTAACCATTTATATCTCTAATATGTGGTAAATGTATGACAATTCGGACACTTAAATAAAATTTCCGACAATATCTGTATTTCAGTATATCGTAGTCAGTACAATCCTCCGTACCTCACGTCATTAACATAGCACCAACATTGTGTTTCAGTCCCAAAAGTCTCCTGCCCACTGGAGAACGCTGATGTAGGGGCGCTATTGATGCAGCAAAATGTATCAGAATTTATTTTTGACACCACAGAATTAAATTGTTATGGTTTTTGTTTGACTTTACTTGTTTGACAGTCAGAAGGTTTTTCAGGTGCAGTTCAGGAGGATGTGGAATCCAAAACCACAAAAACGGCTTTTCGTCAATCTCTAAATCCTCGCTAACAACACTGCCCCACCCCCCATACAAATTAAATCTTCACATAAGATGTACCTTTGTCCTTGTTTTTCGGTTGCTCCACCGGGTTTTTATGTAATATTTTTGTTATGTGGCTTTTCATTCAGATGAAAAACACTTCATACGCTTCAGTTCCAGATCTTGGATTTCCAAATGGGAAATAGGGACTTTTTTGCCAATCTCAACCCCATGCTTCATAAAAATTACATTAACATTCTGGAGTATAGATTTCAGATGGACTTAAGGGCTCCTCCATCTGGGAGAAGGATTATACCCACCAGTGAAGCAAGAGTCTCTCTGTCAACACTGAATAGATTCATATTGCATATATTGCTTTTTCTGTTTGATTAGGTTATACTGTACGGACAGTTATTCATATTCCATTCAATATGTGAACGAAAAAGCTGATTAAAACCCTCAAGTATAGTGGAGAATGGAGGAGGACTATTCTTTTCTAAAGACTTGACTGTGACACAGATGTATTGTGAAACAGGAAACGTGTGCACAAAGACAATCTGAACGCTTCTGTTCTTTCCAAAATGGCAGATTAAAGGCTGTTGATGCATGTATGAGCAAGTAGACTCACGACGGCTGATGAGCTCACGTCTTTTGTTCTTCAGATAGCGTTGAATACGTCCTAATCTTTTCATAAGCTCATTTGTCTTGCCCTGCTTTTATTACATAGCTCATCCAGCTTGTGACGATGAAAGGCCAGTCGGAGGCACTGACGACCAATCGGCTTCTCACGATGAGCGATGCGCCTCAACTAAACCGTGTCACGTACTTCTGACCACAAATCAAGAATCAGCAACATTTGAATCAGGATCTGAAGAAAGGTGGATGGGTGTTTTGCTGATGTTGCCATGGCTACTGTCACGATGGATGTGTCAACGATAATTCGCCGATTTAGAGTTTAGCCGACCTGAGAGGGGCCACGTCGAAATTGTGACGGAAATAGCATAAAATGACTGTTGCTTTGACCCACAGTTAGAAACCAGCCACTCAGAATAAAACATGTGATGACACACAATGCACCATGGAGGTTGTGTAATATACAGGACTCCAAATTGGCCCCCGGTCGTTAGAAGGGAAAGAGGTTTGCTGAAGCCCAGAGAACGTTTGCATCCGCAGTGCGAAGTCCAATAGTTTCCCTCCCTTTCCCACCCACTCACGCTGCATCCGTACACTTTACACTGGAATGACGTCACATTACTTTCCACTTCTTTATGCTCTGGGAATTTTTTACAAATATACAATACGAGGGATTGGTGGTCTGGTGTTGAAATGCTTTTGGTTCCTGATGAGATGTTCTTGTTGCATTACTGCGGTTAGCCACTGGAGCTAATTACCGGCACCAGAGCGACCGCACCGTATCCAGCTCGTTAAAGGTGCTTTATGCAAAAGTACAAACGTATCTATTGACTCTGAAACCAAACAATTATATTTGGTGAGCTACTATGATGAAACATACTTTTCAAGTCAGAAATTCATGTTGCCGTCTTTGCCCTGAACTCACCACCTCCTCTTAAAGATAAGAAATGATCCACGCACTCTGATATAGGAACCCCAAAAGTTATATTTTACAGTGTGACGGATTGCCTCCAGATGTTATTATTAAACAGTCTATTTGTACTTTTAAAGCAACATATCAGCCAGCCACACACTAAATCAAACACACTCCGATAGAGCTGCATCATAAGTTTCAGTCCTCAGTCATGAAAGTTAAAAATAAGTGATGATAGTTTGTGTTTACCACTGGACAGACGCACAAAGTGGCTGCACATCTCTAAGAGAGCCTGTTGTTGTCCATGAAGGGAGTGGAAACACAAGAGCCCTAAAGTGTGTGTGTGTGTGTGTGTGTGTGTGTGTGTGTGTGTGTGTGTGTGTGTGTGTGTGTGTGTGTGTGTGTGTGTCTCTCTCTCTCTCTCTCTCTCACTGGGGGGGATAAAGAGCCATTGTCTGCAGCTGGTGCATCCCCCACTCCTCCTTTCTGCAGCTGTGAGGAAATCAAACGCTCCTCTTTTCCTCCTCTCTGCCTCTGTCACAACCTGCTGATGCCTTATTAGGTCATTCATGGTGAAACGTATGTGGTGATGACCCACAGCAGCAGGTACATCAGCACCACTGTTACACAATGTGAACAAGCATCATAACACCAAATGTTTTTAATAATGATATGAAAAAGAAAATATATTTCAAAACCGTGAAAAAGTTTTTTACATTAGACAATCTGGATTTGAAGAATTGAGCTTTACGTTTAAATAAAAGTTCAGATAATTAGAGAGAATATAAATAAAGGAGTGAGGAAGAACATGTTTCCTATCTGTATTTTTTATTTCTTCTTAGCTGTAACAAAAAATACTCTTTACTCTAAAACTTTTAATAATTAATTGGTAAGCAAATGTGTGGAAATTACACTCTGTCCTCAAGTATTTCATTAAAACAGTTCATTGTCAAATATTTACCAAAGTAGACAAGGATGATAACAAACTGTAACTCTTAATTATCTGCAGTGCCGACTCAGAAAAAAAGGAACAGCGTTTTTTGGCCTGTAAGGATCGAGTCATGTGAGGGACAAAAATAGACAAAACCAGTAATGATACATTTGTGAGCAGTCTATACATGGTAGTGTCATCATGGGTTGAATAAAACATTGTAAAAAACATTGAGAATATTGTTTTATAGTGAGACACTCTCACATGGACTCAGATGCACAAATATTTAATAAAAAGCCTGGCTATATAAACAAAGCACAGAGAAGCTTGGATAACGACACACACACACTAACACACACACACACACACACACACTAACACACACACACACACACACACACACACACAGGGAGCGAGAGATTCCTCTGCTCAGGTGGACATTACTCCACCTGACCTTTACATAGACTATAGCTGTATGCTGCTGTGGATGCTCAGAATATCACATTTATCTAATGTGTTACTGAATGATGAAGAACACTTCCATGTCCTTCCTCTTTGTACCTTAACGACACGACATTGGCCCTTTAGTGAGCTACTCTGGAGATTTCCTTCATGTTGATGAATTACCCATTTTCATCAGCAGATGACCTGATATGATCATGGGTGTGTACATGTTCAACTTTCAATTTTTGTGAGACCTTTACGGATGCTTTTTATTCAAATGTTAAGATTAAATGTTAGTCACCCCATTTAGTACAAAGGATATGACATGATTGTTTTTCTAATTCTCATTCATATTTGGAAGAAATTAGTTAGGTACAATTATTAATATGACATTTATAAAAGCATTGTAACATGTAATAACAAAGGAAAGTATAGGGTACGAGGCAAAAATTATCCAACATTAACTTACAATGTTAAATGTCTTATTTAAGATTAATAGAGAAAGTTTAGAAATATTAACAACAAAATAAATAATATATAAAAACATGTTATGTGCAGTTCCATCAACCCAACACACACCCGTGTAGATATTGAATTGTGACTTGTATTTGCAGATGTCTTAGTCAAACGTGTCATTCAAGATTCCACCGCACCGTGCAGACTATATCAATGAATGGTTGTGAATGTCGCGGAAGCGGCGCGAGCTCGAGTGACTCTCCAGCGGCGCTGCGCCTTTAAATCCATCCGCCCCGCCCTCTCTTCAATGACAAGCCGCAGAGCCTTTTCGGCGCATCCAGTGGAAATGACAAACCAGAGGCGCTCCGCGGGCCGGCATGTCCAATAACAACAACACTCGTGAGCTTTAGCGACGTGCAACTCATCCGGAACTCACGACCTCGGACTCCAGCGAGACTTCTCCCGGGACCGCGCCGTGGCTCCTCGGACGCCCTCAGAAAGTTGGAGCTCGCTCGCCCAATAGACGTCCATGGACTGGAATAAAAGCTCCGCATCTATCGGAACGAAGGGAGACGGAGGGAGAGAAACCCCCTGCATGTTCAAGTTTCCTGCTCCAACCAGAGGGGCATCGGTGCGTGCGTGTCGGATGTGTGCGTGGACGTGTGAGTGTGTGTGTGGAAGTGTGTGTGCGCGCCCGCAGGACCACCAGCAGCAGCAGCAGCAGCAGCAGCGGCGGCCGCGGGAAGTTTAGCGCCGTGATTTGTCTTCTCTCTCCTCTGCTGCGTTGCCTTTTCATGTCACACCCGGGGACGGGCGGATTAACGTTTCCCTGATGACAATAAATCATCTGTGGACAGACTCTGTGATCGTGACCATGACGATGATGTCGAGTAAGAGCGTGGAGTGGCTCCAGGAGGAGCTGGAGTCCGGGGCCAGCTCCCTGCTGCTGCTGGACTGCAGACCCCATGAGCTGTACGAGTCCTCGCACATCGAGTCGGCCATCAACCTGGCCATCCCGGGCCTCATGCTGCGGAGGCTGAAGAAGGGCAACCTCCCCATCCGCTCCATCATCCCCAACAACGAGGACAAGGAGAAATTCGTCAAGCGGTGCAAGACGGACGTGGTGGTGCTGTACGACGAGGCGACCCCGGAGCGGCAGGAGTCCGGGCTGGGGAGCTCCGTGCTGGGGCTGCTGCTGCAGAAGCTCCGGGACGACGGGTGCAAGGCGTTCCACCTGGAGGGTAAGAGCAGCGGGCTTTACACCCGGAGGTCCGCGCCTGGGCTGTCGCCTAAAGTCGCTTTAATTCATAAACATTTTTTTTAAATTAAATTAAAATAACTTACACTGATAGTTTATTTACACTCTGATGTAATAATCTGAGGATATAATCACAGCATGTGCGGCTGTTGTGAATGTGTCCTATTCGCCACACACTGAACAGCATACATGTTATGAATGGTCTCGCCTTGAATGGTTTTATTAATGAATACATGTGCGCATGTTTCACACTCTGTCTGTGTCGTTGATACATCGGAAACACACCCGCTTCATAATGAGGAGCTTTAAGAAGATATTATGTCACATGTTAAGAAGCCATATCATATATAACCTTTATTACGGATTAGGAAGTAGCGTGTCGGGATATTGAAGTGTCACCGTGTGGCGACACTTCAAATTAATCCAGCTGTTATCATCCGCCTACGGACTACAGTTGCTGTATTATTCATGATGAACTATAATGAGGCAGCCACGGTTTCCTTTTTTTTTGGCGAATATGAACGAGGTGAAACACGTGAGCTGCGCTGACTGTGAAGTCTGAATGAAGTTTGACATTGGACTTCCTTTACTCAATGCCGACATTAGTATGTGTCTAATTCCTCGTGATTATTTGGGTAGAATCGCTTACATATTTTATATTTTTAAAGCATTCAACGGTGGCCTGTGTGTCGGTTAATAGAGCTGGGTCAAATATGTTTTCAATTAAATGCTGCAAAAATGGCCCCGCCATGTTGTGTTCCTTCAGGAAAAGACTGGCTCTTTTTTTCATTTTTTTTTCATGAATGAACAAGGAAACGAGGAGACGACGTCCCACTCTGATTGATCCTCCGGGACTAAAATATGATATGAATAGTTTACGAGGTGGTCGCGTTAGAAGACGTGGACGCATTTGATTTATGGCAATCGAAGAAATGTTTCACTTGAGTCATAAACCGAGCTGCCATTCACAAAAAGTCCACTGCGCTGAGTGTTGAGGCAGCAGAGCCCGCTGCCCTGCTCGTCCTCCTCGGGGCTCAGCTTTTTTTCAATGGAGCACATCTGTCTGGCATGTTTGCTTTGTCATAATGACGTAAATATCATGTTAATCTCCTCTTATATGTCGCAATAAAATATGAATATGTAGTGTTACATAAAAATAAACTGCGTGGCTGCAGTAAATGCATTTTTTTTAACGAGAACATCTATGTGTTGTGTTATGTATTTAATTCTAACACACTATTACAATAGAAATGGCCAATTTAATAATATGTATTATTTATTCATCTTTATATGAGTTGATGAAAAAACGTTTTGTGAATGTATTTGATTTGGATAGCCTTCACTACACCTGGCTGCTTTATATCATATTATGTAATTAGAGTATACAGTACATTGTGTATTTTATTAGATTATAATCTTTTAGAATATAAATTATGCTCATTTACCAGCATCATCAACGTTGTTTAGATTTTTTTTATTTCTGTCAATTGTTTTTAGTTTAGTTTTATTTTATTTCTAGTTTATTTCTTGTCTCTCAGATTTATGATCCACCTCCTGTCTCATGCAGACTTGACACTCAGCTGCCATTTTGTAGCTGTTGTATAACACAACCTCTCCTGTGGTCGTGGTGGACACAGCACTTTGTTTTATACCACCCAGGGAAATTACTTTCTTGGCTTTTAACCTGATATTGACTTTTTTCAATCTTTCCCTTGTCGTCCAGGGGGCTTTAACAAGTTCCAGTCGGAGTACCCCGAGCACTGCGAGACCAATTTGGACTGCTCCTGTCCCAGCAGCTCGCCCCCGGCCTCCGTCCTCGGCCTGGGAGGACTCCGCATCAGCTCCGACTGCTCGGACGGGGAATCCGACCGCGAGCCGGGCAGCGCCACAGAGTCGGAGGGCAGCCCGCTCCCCAACAACCAGCCAGCGTTTCCTGTCCAGATCCTGCCGTACCTTTACCTGGGCTGTGCCAAAGACTCCACCAACCTGGATGTGCTCAGCAAGTACAACATCAAGTACATCCTCAACGTGACGCCCAACCTGCCCAACATGTTCGAACACGAAGGCGACTTCAAGTACAAACAGATCCCCATCTCCGATCACTGGAGCCAGAACCTCTCTCAGTTTTTCCCCGAAGCCATTTCATTCATTGGTAAGTAACGGTGGACAGAACTCTTTCTGTTATGTTACACAAGCTCTTTTAGGAAACAGAAGGGTAACAATTATTTGGATTATCTATTGATTCATGTTACGTCTTTAAATGTCTTGTTTTGTCCGACCAATAGTCCAAAATGTAAACTATCATACCTGGAAAAAGAAACAAATCTGAACAGTTTTAGAAGATGGACATCTTGTGTCTTTGCATTAAAATGTATGAAACAATTATCAAATAAATTGGTTAAATACTATTTTTCCAGCAAATAATTGATTTATATTAAAATGTAAGCATTAAATACTTAGATTTGAGCAATTTAAACCAGTGAAATATTTAAATGATTTCATTACTATCTTTGTTAAGTTAAGTGAATCCTCCATTACCATCTTTAAATACATTTATCTAAGAGTCTAATCATACGCCGTATCATAGGTTTTGTGAAAATAGTTTTTAATAGAATACGTGTGAAATTGTCTTAAAATTGCTTCGTTCAGCTGCATTTATTTATACTATTTCACCATTCCTGATTAGAAATGTATTAAATATCACAAAAGGGTTCAGGTTAAAGCAAAGTTTTGAATAAAACGTAAAAATAGGTTATTTTAGAATTGACGCCACAATCATTTTAACCCCTCATCTCGTCCCATTTTCAGTATTTCCCATCATTCCCATCATTCCCTCTGACTTAATTCTCACAGAACGAGTGAATTCCCTCTCTGATGAGTCAAAGAGAACCAGTCTTTGTGATCGGCCAGACCCCGAACATTTCCTTTCTTATTTAAGACTAATGTTTCAACTTAAGTAGGAGGAGGAGGGACATATGCCCGAGCCAGAGGTCGTGGCAGATTTGGCTCATGCTGATGTTGAATGTTGCAGTCTGTAGTGTGCAGGGATTACATCAGGCGGGTCTTTTTAGTAACAGCAGGATCATTATGGGCCGAGGAGAGACGTTCAGGCTGAAAAGGAGACCCACATGTGACCTCCACGAACTGTTGTAGACTGCAGATTCCTTAAATATCTGAAATGATTGCATGAACGTGGAGGAATTTCATGTAAACTTTTCAGGCATTTTTGCGGCTAATAAATGGATGATTATTGTGTTATAAGTTATAACGCATTTATAGCACACATAAAGTGGTGTAACGCTGCACAGTCCACAGATAATTTCAGGACAAATAAACCACGGTTTACTTATTTGACTTCTGAGTCTTGTATATTTGTGGAAAGTGAGCACACATCACGTCTAAATGTCAGCAGCCTGAACTCAAGAGCCAACTGACCCCAATCCTACAACAAGAGATCAGGCAGTGAGAGATAAAGAAGATAAAAGAGAGGGAGGGGAGGAAGAAAGGAAAGAAGCACTTAACTCTCTCGCTCTAATGGCCTGCAGTGATGCAAGTGCAAGGGCTCGTAACTGATAGAAGGGCGATGGATGTAGCCCTTTAATAATGTAAGATGGAGTTTTTATTCACGTTTTTCTACGGACTGAGAACAAGAAAGCAGAATGAAACGTGACATTCTGAGAAAGGTCATTCTGGAGTAAAAATATAATAAATGTTGAGAGAGAAATGAATTGTCTAATTTTCAGCGTTAGGACTTGGGAGTTTTTTTTGTGTTGTACGATGGGTTAGGATTAGTTGTATCGTGATTATATAACGTTTAGTATCTCTATTGCTCAAAGGATTGCTCTTTAGTTGTAATTCAATACCAACAAAATGTGGTATAGTTTGAGTATATGATATTAATTCCATGAGAATAATTTATTCTCATGTAATTAAAATATGTTCATTACTAAAAGTGCCTGAAAATGTGGTTTTAGTCAGTCTATATATATTAGTTATTCTATAACATTAAATAGCCATGATTAAATAATCAACAAACATATTTAATGTGCATCAATATTTATTTTTAGTTAGATTTATTATTATTATTGTGACTATTGATGTCCTGTTTTTCTTCTACTTACCTTGGTTATATGCCTCGATGGAGCCTCACATCTTGACAAATAAAGTAATATATTTATAGCTAATAGTAACAAGCTGAAAAAATAGGTTTTCAAAGTTTTCTGTGAATAATGTTTCTTTTGATACAGGGTCCTGGCTCAAACTATACAGTGTAATCAAATTAAATACAACAGCTTCAATATCACCATTATAGTTCATAAATCCAGTTTTTTATATTCATTCACGCTACAGCAAAACAAATAAAAAATTCCATTCCATTATTCAAACTGCTTCTCGCTCAGGTTAATGGGACTCTAAATGTCCCGTAGGTGTGAGTGTGGGCGTGAATGGTTGTCTGTCTCTATACGTGCCATAGACAGCTGGGATATTGTTTTATTAGAACAAAGAATATTGTCAGTGAAATCATAGATCAGAGAATCTGAAGACTCTTCCTTCTCACTCAATGCTAATGTAAAGGCTAAAACACACAGTGGGTGTTACACGTAATCTAAACCTCTCGCCTGCTTTCCTCTTCCTCTTTTAACCCTCCTCTGCAGATGAAGCTCGCTCCAAAAAATGCGGCATCCTGGTGCACTGCCTGGCCGGCATCAGCCGCTCGGTGACCGTCACGGTGGCCTACCTGATGCAGAAGCTCAACCTGTCGCTCAACGACGCGTACGACTTTGTCAAGCGGAAAAAGTCAAACATTTCCCCAAACTTCAACTTCATGGGCCAGCTGCTGGACTTTGAGCGGACGCTGGGCCTCAACAGCCCGTGTGACAACCACTCCACCTCCCCCACGCACGACCAGCTCTTCTTCACCACCCCCACCAATCACAATGTGTTTCAACTGGACACGCTGGAGTCCAGATGAAAATCCGTGGAGGGGGGGGGGGGGGGGGGGGGGGCGACTGTTCCTTCTTCGGGGGGTTAAAGGTGGTGTTGTTACCATGATAACAAGCGGCTGGAGGGAAGCCGCCAGTTTTAATGAATGTTTTAGCCTCCTGAGGCTCGTTGTCTGAGAGCCTGGTGAAGGAGGGGCGGCGGCGGCGGGAGGTCACAGATGCCGCGTTGAGGAAGAGGACGAGTGGTTTTTTTTATACCAAGAGGGGGGAACTGACAAATGGGTTTACAATGGCGTCCTCCGTGGGAGTTGATTGAAATCGAGGGAGGAAGAGCCCCGATCAACTCGTCTTGCCACAAAGAACCGAAGAGACTTAAGTGACTGAGCGAAGGAGGACAGACAGCTTCATACAAAGATAGGAAAAATCTTCAGCGCTCGACTTCTGAGACAACAACATCCTCTCTGTCTTTCTCTCGGCCGCCTGGCCGAGCTGACTGGTGCCAAGCGGAGAATCTGGGATGTACTCGTACGAGATCTCGCACAAACCAAGGAATTAACACACACATAAACAAAGTATGTAAGTCCGTACTGTATGTTTGTCAACGTACATAGCAAACAATTCAGTATGTCTCGTGTACATTTGTGTGTACATTAACGCACAAATCCGTACCTTATATAAATATATACACATAGAAATCGTATCTATTCAATCCAACAACGGCTTAAGAGATTGTGAAACTAAAGAAACGGTGGAGACGCCAACAAAGAGGCACGTTATTGTGATATTCCGAGTTATCTTTTTTGTTGTTGTTGTTGTTTTTTTTGTAAGTTTCGTTTTCCTCCTCGGTTTGTAATGACCTAATGCAGTTTGCACAGTGGTGTAGCCATTGACTTGTTGGCACTTGGAGCCCGTGCTGGATGCAGGCGGATAAAGAGACATTCAGAGGGGAGGAGAGGCCAGTCCCAGGCTGCGACGAGTCCCGACAGCTGCACAGTGGAGTGTGGGGGGACGAGGTTCAGGGGTGAGAGAGTTGGGTCAGGGGCGAGCGGCGGGCAGGATCAGGGGGTAGGGCTCGGGTACGGGTCAAGACATTACAGGCCAGTTGGCATCCGGCCAACTGGTTTCAAGCGTAAGTCCCTACTTCCTTCCCCGTGTTGCCTTACGAGAAGCCCCAGTTGTCTCCGCCAACTGTTTTGATTTGTTCAGTGAGAAAGCGAGTGACTGAAAGTCCTCGGTTGCGTCATCACATGGCGTATTGTCTTACCACAGTGGGATTTTGCCAAACTGGTTTCTCACACCTCCGGTGTTTACACTTCGCCGAGAGGTCACGGTGGGGATGCGAAGGCAGTGTTAACTTTCCAGAGCAACTTTTTGGGCAGCTTATTTTAGTGACCTTTGGCAAGGAAGTGCCTCAACACTCTTGTATTACCCGACTTCGCTTTGCCCCAGAGGAAGTTTTTCAATTGGTCGTCATAGCTTAGGTTCCTTTTACCAACAGAGAAATAGAAGAAGTGCAGGACACAGGGCTGCGATTGCATCCTGGTCTTAGTATTACGGGGTTGTTGACTGGGACTGGCTTCAAACTGCACTTAGTTACTTCAATAGCTTCACGTCCCACAACTGCATCGGAGAAAACAGGAGGAAGATCTTTCTGCCAAGAGATCGTCCATTTTGTCAAAGAGAGGTTTGAGTTGATTTACCCTTAAGCCTTGGGTATATGAAAGATAAATTGATATATATATATATATATATATATATATATATATATATATATATATATATATATATATACACATATACATATATATATATATATATATATATATATATATATATATATATATATATATGTGTGTGTATGTGTATGTATTATAGAGATAATAGTAAAGAGTTATATATATTATTTTGTATACCTGAGCATGCTGTGGTACTGTATGCTCTCTAGCAGTAGACGTAACCACGGGTTGGATGTTGCTTTACCAGGTGGGAAGATGAATGATGAGGACCGTTTTTTTAACTGCTGTTGCTGCTGAACACAGCGGTACACAGTATGTAGTTTAAAGAGTTTTCTGAGATCCTGTCCACACCAGAAGTACCTAAACAAAAAAAGACTCCAAAAACATGTGCAAATGCTGCAGTATTTTTGCTTTTAATGTCGTCTTTTCTCCAGAACAACACAAAAGCACTTAGATGTATGGCAATGTCTGCAGGTACACTGGGCGTCACGCAGGAACATCCTGAATCTCTCTCACTCTCTTCTGTGAGGGATGCTCAGGCAAGTCGGATTCAGCTTGAAACTGCACAAACATGTTGTAAACGGCACGTTTCAAGCTGGTGACGGCCGCCTGCGTATGAGGACGTGCACATTTGTGAGTTGCGATTGTTGCGCAATCGCCACTTTAAAATCGCTTTATAAGGCTCCCTGTTCCGCTGGACGCGTGTTGTTCACGAATAGTTTTATTTTTAAAGCAGATTGGAATCGCAGGCGTAATATTTAGCATTGACGGTAGTCCCAAAAATAAAAAAGGCTATTAATATGCTCGTCGACTGTGAAAACAGGAATGGTTCGATAAGAAAACCAATGATGAAAAAAAAAAACACAGCGCTGGGATCGTAACTGTTTTGACAAGTTCTCTTGAATAACTTGCACACTTGAGAACAAATCAAACCAACACAGTTCTTTCATGAGGCCCATCGTTAGAAAAGCAAGCTGCGTGGCTACAGGCTTCATGTGGACAGGGTCTCACCAGAAACAAAGAACTGGGTTTCAGATGGGACGGTTGGTTCTGAGGGTTGGTTTTTGCTGGCCTTATATAATCTTTCTAACTTGTTTCTAATGCTGACTGTTCAATACTTTGTATCTCACTTTAGAAAAACGTTGTTTAAAAAGGAATCTTTTGTTTATATGTTATTTGAATCAGAACATGGTAATAATAGACAGCGAGCTGTCTTTCTATTTTGTTTTTACCACCACGGGTCACAAAAGGTCCTCTTTGTTACTCTGCAATATATCAAAAGACCCTTTTTGCAGTATTTTGTAGATCCAAGTCCTTTTTTTAAATCTTCTTCTTTTGTACTATATCTATTCTATTATAATTATACAAAATCCAGCTCGATATGGCTTGTGGACTGAAGTAACATTTCAACTGGGGTGTCCAAAATGTAGGGCCGGCGTGCCTGTTACCAACTTGAAACACACACACACACACACACACACACACACACACTCACACATACACTGCTTCACGCAGCCAGAGCTGTGGGACAGCATGCCAGTTATGTTTCACAATAGACGATTACACCACCCCGCTTATATAATTACGTCTTTCTCCGTTTTGTTTTGATATATTGAGCTCTATGCTATTCCCGTGGCCTTTAAATATGAATATATATTTAAGTATATATATGTGATGGATTTATATGCAAATTCCTTCTCTTCTAACATCAGAGATGAGAATAATACCACCATGCTTGAATGGCCTTCCCTCGTCTGTAGTTACATCCCAAAACAACTTGATCACTTGCACCCTAGGGTTGAAATATATTTCAGTACGGAGCTTTTCTATTTAAAAAGAAAATGGATGATTTCAAGCTGCTTTTTGAGTGTGTGTGTGTGTTTTTTGTCTTTGTAACAATGAAAGAGAAATTAAGTCTTTTTCTCTGTTTGTAAATTTGCCAGATCACGGGAACGGACGTTTCTGTGTCCTTAAACTTGTAGCTACATCTCGGTAGGAAGGTGCTGGGGAGGGAGAGCAGAGAGGGGGGTGGCAGCGCGAAATACAAAGTGAAAGAAGAAGTGAATGATTTTCAAAATGTTACCTCAGTGAGGGATTTTTCAGGGATTTTTTTGACAATGCATCTTGCATCGTGTTACAGCTCGAAACACACGTTGAATAGCTGTTTTGTATTGTGCTGTAAACAGTTTTTAAAAGAAGATGCAATCTGTCTGTATAAAAACAAGGGGCATGTTAACCAGGGCAGTTTCACCTTTCTGTCTACTGAAGGAAATACGATTGACCCGATGTATTGTACAGTATATGGAAACAACACAAGACATGTTTATACTGCAAATAAATATTGAAATATTTTTTTCTTTAGAACTTGTGTCGTTTTCATTAATTATCACAAGATTATTAAGTAGTAATTACAATGCAGAAATCAATCAATCTAAAATGCAGAGGAACTTGCCGATACAATTACCAGTTGTTGGATTATTTTTAGATTGATTTACTTTGCAGGTTACACCATAACCAACAGTTCCTAGCCTCAAGGTCGGGAAGAGTCCATTAAAATGGAGGGAGCGGTTCACCTTGACAACTGTGGTAAGGACAAAGGGGAACAACAATGTTGCTGCACAGCAGGATAAGTCAATGTATTGTTCTTTTAAAACAAGCTTTTAGTTATGACTCCCTGTAGCTTTCAGTAACTAAAATAACACTAAATGATCCCACTTTTACCATTTGTTTAAAGAGCGCTAGAATAATGCTCACACATGGTGGGCTTGATTCAAACCCTGGATCTCATTCATCAATACTCATTCATATTCAATCGTCTTTGTTTGCTAACGTGTGAGGCAAGCTTATTGTTTTAAGAATTAGAATCTATATCCGAAGTCTCTCTTCTCTTTTTGGCTTCTGGAAGGTGACAAACATAACACTGCCTGTGGCATATTTTAAAGAAGTTTATATAGTAATATACTGCTTATGAATGCTAACTAAGGGGACTAAAGGCAATCACCTTTCGGAAAGGCAAATAATGTTTTACAAAACAAGATTGTGTGTAGATCAACAAGACGATAGAAACAGCTCAGCTTAGTTTGGTTTTGCTCTGCCTCTGACTTCCCTTCATCTTCTTCATCAACCACACGCACGCACACACGGCTTGTCACGGTGTATCTGTTCAGCGGTTTACACATTTTCAGTCAGCCTCACATCCGATTGCTAAAACTGAAACTGTGTCACTTCCCTTCCCTTGCACCACTTACAGATAAAAGCTACCAACGGAAGACATTTAGCTCAAATTAGCACGCAGATTCAGAACCGGTTGAAACTGCTCCCTGGCTTTGCCAATGAAGACAACATCCTCCTCCACCTCTAAAGCTCACTAATTAACACCTCATATTTGATCTGTTTAATCCGTACAAACACCAATGTGTGTGAAAATGAGTAGTTGTGGTTTTTACCGGGTGTTATGTAATGGACTATTACTGCGTTCCTTTTAGTATTCTCACATCAGAGTTGACTTTGTTCCATAACCATATGTATGTACACTTCATGGGTTTGGCATCGTAGGTCATTGTTATCCATAACAGTTGATAACTAGAACGGGCACTCGGTAGAGGGCATAGCTTCGCATATCACAAGATTGGGCATTGAGTTATGAAAATGTTGGCATTAGTTGCATGCCAATTGGATAGAAATTGACTGTGCTATGGTAAAAAGAAGATTTTTACCTTTTATTGACCTTGACCTTTGACCAGATCAATCCCAAAATCAAATAAAATGGTCCCCGGAAAATCCCACCAAATTCCATGCGATTCGGTTTAATACTTTTTGAGTTATGCGAGTAACACGCATACAAATAAATAAATAAATACACGGCGATCAAAACATAACCTTCCACATTTTCAATGCGAAGGTAACAATGCATTATGACGGGATACACGCACACAAATGCCGCAGCAACATGTCCACAGACACATGTACAGGTACAGGTACATGCGACTGATTCAGGGAGACACCACTAGACAAACACACAGAACATTGCTACACTGAGCGGCCATCTTGCATTTTAAAGGCGGGGTTGCTGTTGTTCGTCCAACTTTCCAAGTTAGCAAACTGACTTCAGGCGGCGTTCGACATTACATTTTGCAACCGTGAACTCAATTTAGTTTACATGGAACGCAGCATCGTTTTGCTCGCCGCTGGTTGCCGGGCAACTACTCCTCGACAAAACTATAGTCGGCACATAAAATAGCATGTTGACATATATGTACACGTTGGTGTTGGTACAGAATCAAACAAACAACATACAATATAATAATTTGTGCACTTAAGTCCTGCCGGTCGGAGTCAGGCTAGCTGTTCACTTTGTTTACTGTTATTATGCTAAGTTGAGCTAACTGGTTCTTATTATCTCGTCATCTAATTCTGTTGAACCATTCTTTTAGTACATCTTATTTTTTTGTGGAAGTTTACGGTTCCCTTATTCTATAAACTGTCGGTAGAGATCCAGCTGTGAGGGATAACAACTCGCTCTCCAAGCTGTGACCCGTGTGTGTCCATTACCTGTGCGCCCACACAACCCACGCTGCCTTCTCCTTCTCAACTAGTGGGCAGTGAAGCCAGATGTGCTCACAGGAGCTGCAGTGAGAGAGAGACCGAGGAGGCTGGTGACAACAGAAAAGAGCATCCTAAAGACAGCGCTGTGAGTCGAGCTGGCTATAAATATCTCCTCCAGCGTTGCCCTCGCTTCTCTTCCCTCCTTCTGCAACGGCTCGTCTTTTATTTCTGCTCTGACTTCCTGTGCCGTCGCTCCGTCGAGCGAGCCGTTCGCCTCCTGGTAATTCAGACAGGATATTACAGTGACGGCGAGGTGAGGTGAAGGAAATGAAGGCCTGTTTGAAGAGATTGGGGACGGCGTGCCCGACACCACCGACTGATTACTTTCTGGTTTCCTGGCAACATGACGACAGGCATTCCCTCATGCCCCTCATCATCATCATCTGACATCACCATCATCATCATCATCATCATCACCGTGACAGTTCGTGAAACAGGAAATGTTTCCCGCTCTAATGTGAAGACTTTGTCATGAACTTAGTCAAAGTAAGAACAGCTCTGTGACATGTGCAGTGTTTTTCGTTGAGAGTTGAAAACATGTTTTTTATTCTGCTCACTGATGAAGACGCTTCACCCGGGTATCTGAAGAGGTGCCTGTTGACGGACAGTGTCGGTTCTGTTTGTCTTTACTCTCTTTAATATGGTTTATTTAATAAGGGACAGTGCACATTGATAAAAAACATTTCTGTAAATGTGCCAGTTAGCCAAGAGGATATTTTTAATCTGCAGTCCCAGTCGACTCCATGTCCCTTGTTCGGGGTTTGGTTTGGAGCTGGTTATTTTTCAATGTCAAGAGATTAAGAGGTTTTCTACGGTCCAGTTACCTGCTGGAAATTCTCTTTAATCACCTACTTTTGTTTCCTCTGTAAATGTAGTATTTTGTTATTAGTATTTAGTATTGTGTTTTATTTTATCATTTGTATTAATGCTCTAATGTGCACCCTCTGCTGTGATCCTGAAACGTCCCCACTGTGGAACTAATAAAGGAATATCTAATGTAATGTCGGTTCCTTTGACGAGGAAAGCTCTGGTCCTGCTGCACGGATTTGGCGCCTTTCTTTTTGTCAATCGTGAGTGTAACAATGTTATCGAGAACATTTAGATTCACACCTCACATTTCAGTTTCAGGCTCCTGCAGAAGCAACACTTTTCTCCCAAAAGGTCAAATTAGCAGAATATGTGTGCATTCATAGCACAATTCCACAACTATTTAAGAGACACCTGTAACCCTGCTGCTGATAATAATGCATCTATTGACATTGTTGGGTCAATGTGTTTGTTTTAAATATTAATGAAAAGATGAATAAATAAATAAAATCTCACTATCAGTCGATGCAGACACCAGGTCAGAGACGCTATTTGTACCCTTTACAACATCGCTTATAACCAAACTGCATCAATCACACTTTGTCTGTCCAGGAATGTGGACATGTCTCGAGGGATAAATGAAGGGCCACACAGAAACACAGTGTACATCTGTGTGTATGCGTGTGTCATTTATCATACACAGTTTTAAGCGATATCTGAATGCTAATGCCATCACTTGTGGATGCTGCACAGACGTATTACAGTAATGGGCCTCCATCTTCTTTTAATGAGCTTCTGTTCATGACTGACAGAACTGAAACCTGTGCAGATAAATTACATCTACCAGTCATGACATTGACAAAGAGAGGAGCTCGGGGTCAAACTACTTTTGCGAAAGCTCCGCTGTTGCCGGCTCCTTTAATGGGCTCAAATAATTACACTGAATAGCTGCTATGGCTGCTGCTGCCGCCACCGTTGTGAGGCGAGCGCTGTCCTCCCACTGCGAGTCTTACTGTACTCTGATGTGCTGTATTCTTTCGGCTCTCGTTCACAGTTATATAAGGAACCGGTGCAGCGCTCTCTCCAGCAACGCACCACTTCAAGAGCATAATGAGAGGGGAGCTGGGAGGGAGCAGCAGTGGAGGGAGGGAATGAGGGAGGATGAGAGGAGCGAGGGAGGAAGAGATGTTCATGTTTCATCGTGTTGAAGCCTGCATACCTGTTAAATGGAAACCAAAACCGGGGGGAAAGCAGTCGAGGCTGGACAGATGTTTCAGCTCCAATGTGTATCACTCACTCCTCGTATTTATCTGCCTTCGTGATCACAATCACCCTCACAGATTTTAATTGTTGTTAATATTACATTTCCGTTAAGCCAGAGAAAGATGTTAGCAGTAATCTGATGACATGTTGACATTACGCTTCAGTTTGTGGTCTAGTGGTGTGAAAATGTACTAAAAATAGAATAGAAAATAGAAAAACTAGAATAATAACATCCCCATTTTGAAACAGTGCAACAGATCCGCGCCGTCGGAGCTGAGTTTATACGGGCTTGCATGTTTATCAAAGTTTGTTCCTTATATTGAACTAATAGATCTAAATTTGTATTGAAGAGGAACTTGTTTGAGAGAGTAAACAATACAAAGAGGAAGCTATACCCTGTTCTCTACATAACAACCAGGACAAGTCCTTTACGGAGCCATCCTCCGGAGTACAGGCTGTTCATTTCCACTTTAACGGCACATCATCCGCCATAAAGGGGCGAAGGCGGCGAGATCAGCTGTTGTGAAGCTGACAGCCTGAGTGCCGTTGCAGGTCAGAGGAACATTATTAGGAGACTCTTGTTTGACAAGGGCTGTGGAGTACACACCACGTCGGCCCACCTGAGCTGGCTCATTGAACACACACACCTGAATGAACCTTGAGCATAACCAATCAATGACATCACCTCACACACAGGGATTGCTGCAATAAAACGGAAGCTCAAAATGGAAATTCGTTTTTTTTTTAAATGTAGATAATTCAAGACTTTTTCTGACAAATCTTTAACCCAACTCCCCGACAAAGAAATGGACGTGTGGCATTTTGAAAATAAATCCATGTTTAAGTCATGTGGAGCAGATTTATCGAGGCCAAATATGGTGAAACACTTGCTGCTGACTGTACAATCAAGATTGTTATAGAGTATGATCTCACACGCTACGTGTGTGTGTAGGTGTGTGTGTGTGTGTGTGTGTGTGTGTGTGTGTGTGTGTGTGTGCGTGTGTGTGAGTGCATGTCTGATGCTGCGCATGAGCAGCCACATGTGAATGTTTGACTTTGATCCTGTCCTTGGTGAGCAAACATATTCCTTCTCTTCTTATCTCCTTGCCCCCTGTGACGTTACCGCCTGTATTTATCTAATCCTCATAATGTTGAATGTGTTTCTTATAAGTTTTGTGGTGAACCATCTAAACATTTAAGTAACTCGAGCTGTTATTGGTTGTATTATTTGATATATTGTTCTTCTTTTGTAGTCTCAACCAAGGCCATGAAGTGACGTTTTCAGGTTATACACAATGAATGAATTACATTGCATTCATGTATATAATCATATATTCAAGAACAGTTTTCACAAGTGAAATAACTATACATAATATCTTGTTTGTTGTAGTTTTCCACTCTCATAACTGGCTAATTAAAGTCACTTTATCTCACTGTTAACCCTCTCTCTACTCCTCAATTTCTCTCCCTCTTATATATCTTAATCCTCTTTCACTTCCTGTATCCTGTCCTTTTCACCAACTACCTTCCTCTGTTTCGCTCACTTCATCTTGATATCCTTTTTCCCACCCTCCCCCTCCGCCGGTGTAACATGACTCCAGACGGGGTGAGGCGCTCACTAGGCTAATAAAGTGCACCACACATCCGCTGGCGAGTTAAAGAGTAACAACAGGTGATCGCCACACGACTGCCGGTCAGACCACAGTCCAGATTGTAGCAACCATGTCCGGGGGAAATATAAATGAGTGCTTTCCGGAGAGATTAGGATCATGATCATTCAGGGAAACTAATGGAGCATCGCTAGATTTAGAAATGCTAAATAATCAGGATGTACTTCTATGTGACTAGTGTGTTAACTCTACAGCTTAACAGTGGTGTTGAGGGGGCCCAAAACGAACACAATACAATTAAATGCAACTATAAACCTTCAGAAAAAGAAGAAGAAAAAACATTCTTCTAAAAAGAAAAGATATTATACAAGTTTTTATTTACTTTTGAATACTAACTGGATTTTAACCCAATATCATTTTGTAAGTGTTATTGATATTTATTAAAGAAAAAAGGTGTGTTTCTTTTGTAGTAACTTACAAGGACTGCAATGTGTTGGTTTATATTCTGTGGCATTCATTAACAATAAGAAGCATCCAGCATCCTGTGCTGTTTGGACTTTATTTTTATGTTGATTTTAACACTGAAAACATCTTATTTTGTCAAAGCCTGTTTAAAATGTATTTCATATATAATCATATTTATTCACTCTTGTAGTAACAAGATATATCCAGTACTTTGTTCAGCCACAGCTAAGATGCGTCGATAAAATAATCAGTGATCAGACATATTCTCTCCTCTAGCATTCATGAATGATGGATGAAACGCTGTGGCGTGCTCCCCAGAGTCAGATTAGCACGCCATTAGCACGTTTTACTCTTTTATATTGCCTGATCGTCTCGGGAGCACCTTGCTGGCGTTAGACCACCTCAGCCATCTTTTTCACCCTGGCTGCTCCTCCGAGACAACCGGCGAGGTTATAAATTATCCCTGGATGTGAGACGGGCACCCGGCACTCACAGGGACGTGGACGAGCTGACCTCTGAAATAACGGCGGCACTATCAGACCATGATGCTCCTTCAGGGTTTCAAAGAATAACGTTTGGGAACGTATCATTTGTTCAAACTGATGCATAAAACGTATTAGATGGGGACTACTTTCAGATTCATTCCATAGCTGGTGGATTTAACTTTGACTTTTTAAAAATGATCAACATTTTTCCCTCAAAACAACATTTTACATTTTTCAATGCACTTTGGTGTTTTGAGGACGAAATGATTATCACGATATATCTTCATTTTAGCTCGAAAAAGTTGAATGTCATTATTCCATACAATGAAAAAAGAGCCGTTCATGTAAGAAACTGTGAAGACGGATCCTCAAACACATTGTCTACATCTATTTGTGCTTCTGTTTATTTGTGCGTACCAGAAGATCTGGTAACAATTCACACGTTTTGCAACACGTTTCTGATTGTCTTCATGGTGTTGTCTCGTTTTAGCTTCTCTCACATCCTTTGAAATGGCTGCACACTCCAGCTGCATCATGAAACTTGTGAGGACACTCAGTCCCCTGGTTATATGGAGGCAGGGAGATGGGGAAGTGAAGATAAAAATATATTTTTTGCGGTCCCATCTGATAACAGAGTTCTCCTTTACTGTAACTATGGTAACCATGGAACAGGAAGGAAGTGGATTGTTGCAGAGCTCAGTAAGACCGACTGAACCACTGACGGAAACCAAAATAAGTGATTACCGCTTGTAAAAGAAAATCCTGAATGTGTGTGTTTGTCGAAGATGAAGTTGGAAAGCCTCCCATTATGGAGTCTTCCTCGTTAGCGCCGCAGCATGCGGCGGTAGCAGTCGTGGTCTGTTATCGTCACGCTGTGGACTCTAGCCAGAGCCTTATCTGACCCCATTAGATTATCCATCAACCTGCATAATCAGCCTCTGCAAACTCCTGCTGACCCAAACTGAACCTTACTGAACCCAAATCAAGTGAACTGACAATGTGCACACCGCACTGTGCCCTGATTATAGAAGTGCTGAGCAGGGTGGCAACGTGATGCAGTCCTCCATTCACAGATAAGATGCACCCCGCGGAAGTGTGAACAAGACAATTAATCTCTTTTAGCTAAAGTGGCGAGATTCAGTATCAGAAACTTTGATTGCACTGTCGGCAAAGTAAAAGGATTCAGGGATCAAGAGTGTAGCATGAAAGTATAGGCTCTACTTCCGTCTCCCCTTCCCTCCTTTCGTGTTCATGACCCACCTCGCTGCGCCTCTAATTGGCTAGTCGGCCCACTCGTTGCCTTTGTTCGTAGTTCTAGTTAGTTTTATGGCATGAGGAAGCAGATTGATCAGGGTAAGAATATAAGGGTAAGCCAATCAGAGTTAGCGTACAGTGGGCCGTGCCTTTGCTAAAGTAGGATTCGTATCATTGCACCAGGTCACAGGTGAGTGCGAGCTAACCCAGGTTCACACCATTAGCTAACGTATATCTGCGCTATTGCCGCTGTTAGCACCGTTAGCCCACCATTTAGATTGAGCCATCAATGGCTGCCAGTTCCCGCCCATAGTTTAATTTACAATTGTGTGTACAGATTACACAACATGAATATAGCATGTAAGTGAGCTTTAGATATGTTAGTATTTGGGTTTATGAACTTGGGAGTAAGCCAGGCTAGCTGCTTCCCCATTAAGGAGGAGGATCCATTAATGACACTTCTTTGGCTATTTCATGCACAGACAGAGAGTGATAGCGATCATCTCATCTCATTCTCACCAAGAAAGAGAATAAGTGAAATAGAAAAGATATTTACCAAAACGTGGAGCCATTCCTCTAACTTCTGCTGTGTGGTTCTTAAACAGGACACTTCCCTTTGGCACACAGCGTCTCGCATTAACCGCTAGCCCCAGTCGAGGGTTGATCAGAGTTCGCTGTTCCCTCAGGGAATAAAGATTTAGGAAACTCCTCTTTAATCCTCCAGTAAGCAACTCTCCCGATGCTCTGAAACCGAGAAAGCGTTCCTCTTCTGGCCTAAATATGCCTTGTTGAACTACATGCTGTGTTACATAATGCAACAGGATTCCCTGCAGGGTCGACCAAGAGTGACAAACAATACATATTAATACAATTTCTACTAATTATTCAAATTCTCCCTTTCAGTGTTGTCCTGTTTTTCTCACAGATTTGAATGAATTAAAATCCAGGAAGTTGAGTTGTTCCATGCTTGTTGAATAAATGCATCACCCTAAAATAGCGTCTTCCCAAACAGAGGGAACCTTGAATTCTCTACTTTTGTAGATGCGAGAAAAACATGGTCTGGCTTATTCTGCACTGAAAAGTATTGAAGGTTGTTTATTTATAGTGCTTTTATGAATAGAAGATCTTGTGAAATGAAAAAAAAAAAAAAAAATCATATAACCTTCGCTCTCTCTCATCTCATCTCAACTGACACAACAAGTAATACAATGTGTAGAAGATGAATGAAAAATGATGTAACTCGTCTGTATGAAATAAATGTACATTCATTAAAAAGGAACATTTCCCTCACGTACAGTTTCACAGTTGTGTAATGGACCTCTAAAGGAGCCTTGTCGAGTCTGAGAAAATTATTCAAGTGACAGAGGATCAGTGGGGGGCCCGGCTTGGACAGAGATTTTTGACAGAGAGCAGACCAGTGCAGTCTGCTACAATTATTCTATTATATACTGTTATTTATGTCTCTTTCTGTTGGGAGTCTGTCCATCCTGGAAGCTCCTGAGAGCTCCTGCTCTACCCTCTTCTAACCCAGTGGTTCTCAAATGGGGCGTACCCCTGGAGGTAAGTGAAGGCCCTCTAGGGGGTACATGAGATTTGTTTTTGAATATATTTCAAATGAGCATCCATTAAAAAAGCCTTTGAAAATAGTTTTTTAATACATATTTCAATAAAATACAAGTGTATGTTCATAAAAAAATGCAAAATGCTGTGTATTACTTTTTTTCTAAACCCAAAATGCTTTGCACTGGTCAAGGGGTACACGGATGAAACTAATATTTCACAGGGGGGACGTCAAAAGGTTGAGCACCACTGCTCTAACCGTCCACCAGATGCCCTCAGACTCTCTTGCCGGTCTTCCTCACCTGACAGCCCCTTCCACGACACACCTGTTGCCATTCCCCTCATCAGCTCTGTCTGGCCATCTCCTTCCATCTCCTCGCCTGCATCTCAATCCCTCACTCGTCAATCGCTCTCCGTATGTACCCGTTCCCCTTTGTGCCTCCTCGGATCATCATCATCATCATCATCATCATCATCATCATCATCATCATCACTGTGCAGGTTCTTCTTACCTGCTATTCTGGCTTTTATTTGTCTCCTGGACAAACTGCCATTTGGACTCTGTAGCTTTGCTATATTCATCCTTCATCCTTCTTCCTCATTTTTCTGCCTTTGGTCCAAACCCGGTTTCCCTGCATTGCAGATCATTACAGTATTCAGTTTAAGGATATATTGTGTCGTATTCCCACAGTAAAGGGACTCACGAGTGTTTAGATAATGCAGCGTTCAAATAAAGTCTCATAATTCAAGGCACTGTTGTCTTTTTTCAACAAGATACTCCTCCTACTTTTACCAAGTGCTTTGAGTGGCTAACCACACAGGGAGTTGTGTACATCTGTATACACCTGTATGGTTTGTATGAACCTGAGGCAAAAACAAGTTGAACTAGAATGGGCACTCGGTAGAGCGCATACCTTCGCATATCACAAGATTGAATTATGAACAATTTGGCACTAGTTTCACGCAAATCGGATGCCAATTAACCGAGATATCGCAAATTTACGTTTTTCACCTTTCTGTGACCTTGACCTTGAACTTTGACCCAATCACTCCCAAAAACTAATCGATTGTTCCTTGGGTCATGACCAATCATCCCACCAAGTTTCATAAGAATCGGCTCAGTTTTGTCTGATTTAGACGAATAACGGACGGACAAACGGACGGACATTTTCACAAATAAATACACGCCGGCCAAAACATTACCTTCTGCATTTTCAATGCGAAGGTAATAAGCAGCTATTGCGTCAATTCCTATCTGAACATAGTGTGTGTTTGTTGTTCAGATGAAGCAAACGCGTGCAGACTGCATACCAAGTGCTTTATTATCGAGGAATACACTCATCAGGGTATCAACGGGGACGAGAGCTCTGGATTCAAAGTAATGATTCATGTTCTCTCCTCATTGTAATCTCATTGTGTTCTCACAGGGTGTTCTTGTTTCATTCACACACGTTTAATTATCTCTGTGGCTAATGTCTTTTTCTTCCAGGCTAATGTTGTGTTTTTTTTGGGTGGTCTCTGTTGTCTTTTTTTTCTCCATCTGGTGTCCCTCTATCAACTTATCTCCCTGTGACTCTTTTGTTTTATCCTCTCACCTCATTAGTGTCCATTATCTGTAGGGAGAACTAAGGATGCAGCATTCAGAAAGAGGATGTCAACAAGTCATTTCCTGCAGGAGACACAGGATGGTATGTGTGTGTGTGTGTGTGTGTGTGTGTGTGTGTGTGCGTGTCTGTCTGTCAGGCCTACTAATGATCTACAAATCCTGTGGTTGTGTCGCAGCCCAGGCTTCATGTCAGTGCTACTTATTTGCAAACATGAATCTGGGACACACACACACACTCTCACACACACACACACACACACTCCCACACACACACACAGAGAGATACATTTATATCATGACACTAAGAGGAATCACTTTAAAAGAGGGATTTCTACAAAGTACTTACTCAATAAATTCCACCCACTAAATAGAACCTGGAAGGCAACAAGAACAATTGTGAAAACAGTGACTTTGGAATGCAGAAATAAACTACCACTCAACACATGAATCTGAGTTTCTGTTTTCTCTCTGAGGGTTGATGATTGTGATATGGTGTCCGACGGGTCAAGCCAAAACTGCCCTCTCACTCTCTTATTATCTCACTCTCTTATTCTCTCATTCTTTCACTCTCTCACTTAGCTAACACGCCCAAGTGACACGTGGTGTGAGCTCTTAGAGCTGAAAACAGATCATTATTGGAAATTGTTCTGCAATGGGCAATAATTAAGAACAAGTATACACCACACAACATTATCTACCATATACACTACTTTATTATAATGAAAACATACCAAACTCAGCAACCTTCCATTATGTGCATTTGTTTGTCCAAGTTGTCTTAATAGTTAACCAGACAAACTTCATAAGCTCATTTACTTACACTAATTATAATTGTGATTATTATGTGTCAGTTTTCCCGTAAATAACTATAAAATGATGTAAGGGCCATAGAAGAAAATAAATCAAATAAATTCAATTCAAGCTCAGTGCAGTATTATGTGTGAGTTTTTCCCTAAATAAATATAAAACAATGTTCTGGAGTTGAGAGTTGTCAAGTTGTGATACGTGCTGCTGTGAAACAGGAAGTGTTACTCTGTCCTTGTGTTTTTGGCCGAGCCGACAAAAGTGAGCCTCTCTCTGTCTGCCTCTCTCTGACTAATGCTCGGACTGTGGGAAAGTCTTGGCCTGTCCTTGGCCCGGGACGACAGATTCCACCATGTGATCGGAGGCGACAGATTCCCGACATATCAGACGACTCGGGTGTCCACGTCCGCTTCCTGCCCTCACGGACACACACAACACACACACACCCACACACTCATACTGACACCTAAACCCTGGTGTCCAGTCTGCCTTCCTGTCCTATGCTCAGGGTTAGTGGCCCAATCTGGGTCCACACAGCTGCCAGTCGTCTCAGGTTGCGGCACTGAAAATAGACGCTATGACCATTAACATCCAACATGCTGCCCACTAAGCTCCCTGTTAAAGCAATGATGGGACATTGTAATAAATAGAGAGCAGAGGAACCACCGACAGTATACTACCTCTGGTGCAAAAGAATAGAAAAGAAATAGAAAAGGGTTGACACACTTTCACTTCAAATGACCTGAAGCAGGTACATATAATTCAACCTTCATTCATTTGATTATTTACACGTGTGCTTTTCTGTCAAAATGTCTTCTACAAAAAAAGCACATTCCCTCTCTGCTCACACTTATTACCTGAAGCTCACATCCACCCACACATCTACTCCTAAGCCTCTCATTCTAGACAAGCCCCTTTGCCCTCCCTCTCCACCAGATCATCTATTGTGCAACCCAGCCCGAGCAAGCGGCTCTTCATGTCGCTGCCTGTCTCCTTGTGACCTTATGCCTGTATGTTCCCTCACGGCAGACACGCGACATTCCTCCCTCCTTGCTGCTCGTATTATTTGGATATGCGGTTAAATAGAGGAGGGTGTAACCAATTGGTATTTTCTGAATGAGAGGTCAATCCTTCTCTTGAACTGGCAAGGACATTGGAGAGCCGTGTGACTACAAAGTTCAAAAGTCAAAATGTTGTGAGAATTGCTTCTGGATCAGTGTTTGACAAAGCAGAAACATCTGGCACCTTTATCACTGAAATTAAAGGTAATCCAGATAAGGTGTGAACAGCTTTACTTTAGCTATTACAGCGCTGGTAATTGTCGGATGGAAAATTGAAAAGATAAAAGTTTCAAGGGCTGACAATTATATTGTCAAAAATTCACTTTCAACAAGATTTTCAATTATTTGTTCAACCCTAATGTCACCCCATGAACATTCCTATACTTTTTGTGGAAATTAAAGCAAGAAATAAAGAGGATAAACTGCAGACATCCTCTATCATCATTATCTTGGACTTCCTCAGTGTAAAAGACTAGTGTAACTAATATAGAGGATCTTAGTCTATACAATTAATTATAATGTTTACATAATTGTAGTGAACTAGCTCACCTTCATTGTAAAGAACTGAATCTAAGTCTTAAAGACTTAATCTGACACATATTTGGGTTTTTTCCATTAAGATTGATTGGGCAGTATAGAATAAATGTCTGGCTCGAAAGTTAAAGTTATAAAGCAAACCAGTATTCGCAAAAGTCAGCTCTTCTCTGGTTAATTCAGCGAGAGAATATGAGTAATATTTGAGTCAGAGTGGTCAGAGTGATTTTCAGTCTGGGGGCTCAATGGAAAAGAGGCCCTTATCTGGTGAGTAGGTGTTCATGAGGCCTATTTCTGGTTAGAGTGCCGACAGACAAGCTCAAGTGTTTCCTCTGTTTTATCACACACACACACAAACACACACACACACACACACACACACACACACACACACACACACACAGTAAGTAAAGGCACACAATTGTGTGCGCACACAAACCAACAATGTTGCGATGCAATGTTGAATTCCTCTCAAATCACTCGACATGGGATAGTGAAGTGTGACAAAACACACACACACACACATTGAACTCAGTATTCTGTCACCCTGTCACTATGGCAACTGGTGCACAGCAATAGCCAGTGTGGTGATGTGTGAGCTTGTTTAAGTGTGAAAGTATAAGTACATCTATTCATGAACACATTTGTTTGTGTAAATAAACATGTGCTTAGGTGTTTGCATATGTGATAAACATTTACGGATATACAGTCCCGTCTCACCTTCCTTTAAACCTGTGAAGTGGATATTCAAGTTTTTTATATTGAAATGCTCCAGCAGCTAGTGTAGATGTAAAAGATGCCTCATCCCATAACCCTCCATTACAAAAGAAACCAGTGGGCCTCCAATTGCAAACAAAGTCAATTAGTACTTTTTGTATTGTGAATTGTGTTTAAGTTATTATAATACATCCATTATATTAACTCTTTTTCATGTTTAAAATAATCATAGGAGGGAAGCTAGTGAGGGATCAGTGACTCTCCTGTCAGTGGCAACCTTCAAAAACAGCTCAAGTTTAAACCTTAATTTGTCGTGTTTACATTTTTGTATGTGTATTAGTCTTACTGTAATGTAGTTTTAGTTCTGTAAATCTGTTTATTACTGCGAAAACCTTTTTAATGTATGCTTGTAAAGTTGCATAATAATAAACTTTAAATGTAAGATGTTGTCTGCTTATCTTCCCACCTGCTTGTTGAACTCTATCAGTAAGGATACGCTAGTCGGATGCGTCTTGATCATTAAAGTTAAAACGGGAGAGCGTACCGAGTTACACGGGGATCTCCCTTCTTCATTAATAATCCAAAAGAGACCAATTAACCTCCAGACAGCAGGAATAATAACTAACCTCTTCCTTTCCTCAGTCGCAGACTCCCTTTCATCACGTCTGTCTGTGCATGGGTGTGTCTCACATTTCTTCTGGTGTATACTCTACCTTTTGCAATTATAAATGACCTCTGGACAGTCTGAAGGTCAGTCCGGTGGAGTAAAGGACCTCTGCTGTTTACCATCTAATGGGTTGAAGCATATTTGTTAAGTCTGTTTTTCTCTATTTTACATTTGTAACTATAAGTATCTGTGTTGGGCTCTGAGCGCTGCCAAAATGTGGTTGACCTACACTCAATCCTGAGCCTGAACGCATCCTATCCTTTGGCAATGTGCCAAAACCAAAAGACAGAAAAGTGTTTTCATGCTCGTTGCTACAAATGGGTTTGACTTGGAAAATAAATAAAATACATTATCAGTTAACATTTTTAAACTTGCCATGATAGGCATTTATGCTGTAATGTTTCATAATAATGATAACAAATTTAATTATTGGCATTTTCCTAACTTAGTAGATTTGTTGTTGCAGAGATATTTATTTGTGATTTTCAGGGTTCAGTATATAATTACTGGGCCTGCAGGTAACAATTATTTTCATTATCACTTGTAGACATCTTTAAATATTGTGTTTTTATCTGAACTACAATGTAAAACCTTCAAATTAATTCAAACAAAATTACAAGGTAAGAACAAAATTGCAAGGTAAGAAATAAATAAATACAAAAAAGTCACAAATGCAAGAATAAATATCACGATCTTGGTTCGACTCAAGTTTTCTTTTGAAATAAATTGCCTGTCCTGTGATGGTCTGACCTTTTGTCCTTGTATTTTGTCCTCCTTTTTTCTGTGATCGTCTACTCTAGGATGTATTTGTCTTGTCAGCTTTGCTCTGTTCCCTTATATATATATATATATATATATATATATATATATATATATATATATATATATATATATATATATATATCACAATAAATGTAATGATAAATGCAATATAATTGGCAGAATATTGCATAATTGAATTATTGCCCATTATTATACAGTTTAATCATTATTAGACATAGGAGACATCCAAAATGATGTGGTGAAAATAGATCCAAGGACCAGTCTATTGAGTCTGACACTGAGGGAGGACTTGAAAAGATTGATGGCCACAGGGTGGAAGGACTTTCTGTGGTGCATCCTAGTGGACTGAGTCTTGCACTGAATGTCCTCCTGTAGAACTAAGTACATCATGGAGTGGACAGGAGACATTGTCCAAGATGACAGTGCTGTTGACAAACACAACACACTGAAGGTGCCCCGACCTGTAACATCAGACTGGACTGGGGTGGATGAGCGGATGACATTCATTATTTATGCCCGAGGTTACTGGCAGAGCGCCTGATGTCCCTCCAGACTGGCTAAACGATGATGTAATGCTTTAGAGTATCGATTAAACTCCCCCCTCTAACAGACCACTCTGTCTCGCTCTTTTTCTATTGTTCTCCGTGTTGTTCTCTTCACTTGTGCCCCAACTCTCTTCCCCTCCTCTCCCCTACACTGACCTCATCAAGTCCATCATCAGAAACCAGATGCACCCACTAAAACAATAAAGCTCCCATCCAGAGGGTCATAAAACACATCATAATCAGATGGTCCGTGCCAGGATCAATAATTTCCAGTTAGGCAGTTTTGGATGCTGCAGTGGGATGCAGAGGAGGCTGAGAGGACTGATGGAGGCGGAGGGTTGGGTTACATCTAAAGTGCACCAGAGGATCGATAGCTTGTGGAGGCCCGAGCACAAAGTCAGAGTTATGGACCGGCCTCTCGTGGGATCTGAAGCCTTGACGAAAACAACAGATTGTCTTTCACTTTCAAAAAGCATTACACTCGTCATCAGTATAAAATATAGTAGTCAGACAAAATATATGCATTTTCAGTTTTTGGGGAATTGTTACGATAGATGTTTTGCATTCAATATTGTCCTGCAGTAAAAGTACAAAAGTAATAGCATAGACTAGAGAATATTCATTATTAGGAAGGGACCATTTCAGAATAATGTAAGAGGTAGTTTTGCCAGTGAAGGGCTTTTTACAATGAACATTGACACTATAAATACATGTAATGGAGATTTCTCCCAGGCCTGCAAATGAAAATATAGGATTTTTTGTAATTTAAGTACACTAAAGCTGAGTCTAAATTCAGATGCATCCTCTGAAGGATGTAGCCTACAAAGGCAGATCCTCCAGAAGACCTCTGAGTCTCTTCTGGTAGTCAAGCCTTCAGATATCCGAAGACCATTAAAAGGACCATTAAAAGTGATTAAAACAAAACATGTGCCTCATGAGGCCTACCGTTGGAATATCATCTATATTCTGTATCTTACTATACTTTGCACATGAACAACCTTTGTTTTTTGCATTATATCAATGTGTTTTCATTCCCAACTGGTCAGATACTGATGTTGGGTCAGTGGCCCGAAGCTTCGAACTATCACTCTCCAGGTGTGTGAGGAACATTGTGTCCGTTTCCACTCAATACATCATCTTTTGAAAATTAACTTCCATCTACAGAGAAAGCTTCAGGCAACAACTTCTGTTGGGTTAGCCAAGGATCGTCTTTGACATTGACGTGTCACATGACAAGCACCCTTGTGTTTTACGTGACCAAATAATGACGAACAAAATAAGTCAACCTTGACTTTTTGTTTCACACGGGACACTAACAGCATTTAATATTGATTGAGTGGGTTTATCCTCCGCGAACCACCACCCTAACGTTGTGGAGGAGTTAGAGAGGCTCAGTGATCCTGGGAGCCACGTTGTCGGGGGCATCAGCCTCTGGTCGGGTCTCCCAAGGCAAACAGGTTTCGAGTGAGAGTCCAGACGAAGAGCGCTTCAACAACCCCGATGCAGCCCACGGACTTTAGCTACCTCGCCCGGAACTGGGGCACCGGGGCTCCGGGGCCCCCTCCCGGAGCCAGACCCAGGAGGGGAGATCGCCAGCGAGCATCTAGTGTCACGGCTACGCCACGGGTAGCGAGGTGCAGAAGCTCATGCGCAGAGAAATCAAAACTTAAATAACAAAAGGCGTTCTTTATTGAGGCAAAAACAGGTTCTACAAAAAACAAGGTCCAAAAAGGGGAAGGCAGGAACTCGGGGTTCAGGGCAGGCAGGCAGGCTCGGGGTCACACACGAAAGACAGGACGCCGGGAAAAAGGCACGACCAAAGACAACAATCCGACCGGAGACAAGGGAAAGACTGACACAATATATAGAGGGGAACCAGGTGTACGCCATCAGACACTAACGAGACAAGAGTGGCTGAGGGCAGGTGAAGGGAATGAAACAATCAAGGAGACAGAGGAGACAGAGAAGACACAGTAGACACCGAGGAGACAGAGTACACATAGAACAGACCCTTACATCTGGTGGCCGGTCTTCGCCTATGGGGCCCAATCGGGCTCAGCCTGAAGAAACAACATGGAGCAGCCGCCCTGTGGACCCACCACCCACAAGGACGAGCATCGGGGCCTTCCTGAGAAATGTTATGCCAGGGTTCTGGAAAGGAGGCTCTGACCATTGGTCAAATCTCATATTCAAGACCAGCAGTGCGGATTCCGTCCCGGTCGTAATCATATTAATGTAATTCATATTAACAAGCGGCTCAACACTTGTTGTACTTGCCTGTTACAGCATTGAAACAACAGAAGGCAATCTTATTCTTCTCATTCACGGTTTCTTTTCTTTCTAGCTCTTAATATAAGCTAAGTGACTACTGGAGGACTGAGACTATGAGAGTGTGTGCTCCTCCGAGCAGAACTGATCCTGTCACTTTCACAGATCACTGTGCTCCACTCAGGAGGCAGCGAATTGTGCTCAACCACATTTGGGAACAATGGAAGCCAGAGGCTCATAGACAGAGAGGGAAGAGCAGAGAGAGAGAGAGAGAGAGAGAGAGAGAGAGAGAGAGAGTCCCACATGGACCTTGCTTCACTATACTGCAGAGCTCCATTCTAAATATCATTTACAGCGGCCTCTTTTCTCTTCCCTTTGTCTGCCTCTTTCATATCTTTCTTCCCCTCCAAATGTCTCTCAGACTGCCTCGCTTCACCTCCACTTTTCCGCATTGATCCCCGTCTTTTCTCCTCACCCCTCCCTTTCCGTCAAGACTCGTTTTTAGTTGAATGATATTTCAAACAGTAGCCAGCTGCTGAATGAGAGGGATTTGCTAACACCCCCTCTTCTGCACTATCTCTCTTTCACACATACGCGAATGCTTAACCATCCACAGTACTGAATGATCTGCAAAAACGGGATCAAAGGGAGTATTAATTCCACACACACACTTAATGGTGAGAGCGTTTCATTCATTAATGCTGCATGTCTCACTTCCACATATCACTGTTCATTATCATCTTATCATTCTTGGCACATACACATGGTATTTTTCAGCAAATACAGACACAATAGTGCGTCTGCAGCTAACAATATGTGCCAATAAAGTATGTTTGCTCCCATGCATGGAGAAATACATTGGCGTGTGCATGAACGGGTGTGTAATTGTGCGTGCATGCTTCTGTGCATTGTTGTCTCGTTGCTGTCACATGTCTTTTTGCTCGGGAACACACGAGACGGCCGCTGTGCAGAGAAAAATCCAGAATTTCGTGCCACTTCTCCACCTGCATGTAAGGGAATATTGTTAGTGGGCGTTCATCAGCTCTGTCACAAATGCTCATCGGCTATAAACCTGAGATGTTATTGGTTATGAGGCGTACTGTAAGAATTCCTGGACATGACGTTTTTTTCCTCACATCTGCAGGACCTCCGATCATTGCACTTCAAACTCCTTCAGATGCGTCATCTCATTCCCAACAGCAGCAGTGACACATGCAGTCCTTATGGATTTAAGCTGTGAGGCCTAACATTTGATAAAGCTGTTATGGGTCAGGTCCATGTTTCTCTGATAGTTTGTTCTGGTTCCCATAGCAGCAGATACAAACCAGATGCTGGAATGTCCCATTTCCGAGAAGCAGTGGGGGTTTTTAGAACAGTATTTACAGATCTTATTAGGATTTTGGATTATATTTGGTTTATTGATGTATGAATTAAATTCAATACTACCTAGAAGGTAAGAGAGGGAGAGTGAAGTGTTAGTGCTGGTTGTGCTTATAGTGCTTAGTTTACTGGAAGGCCTTTTAGATTTCCATATATATATATTTAATATCAATGATGATGCGGATTGCCTGATCCTGCACACATAAGATTAAATACTGTATATCTCATTCCACATGTGTCTAATGTACCCAACAGGAAGTTGGTGAGTGGGTATAAGTGAGTATCTCTTCAAGACGGATTGGAGTTTAGGTATCTTGGAAAACAGTTTACATAAGAAGGATGTTCATTGGGAATAAATGCAATCCTTCAGGTGCAAAACTGTTTGTTGCTGTTATGCCTTTTCTTTCCATATTTTAAAGTTTCTAATAGGCATAACAGACACACATAGATCACACATTTCATTTTAGCAAACCAAATCCCAATGCAACTTTTTAAACACCTCACGAGTGAAAGCACTTAATGCCAAGAAAAAAATCCTGAAGGAAGACACGACATCTGATCAGCAGAGAGAGTTTGCATAAAGACTTAGCGCTGACCTCAAAAACCCTCAGCATAACATTTCATAGGCAGAGCTGCAGCCCTCTTTTTCGCTTGCCTACGCGTTTAATCAACACCTTCAACTCGCAGCAAACTGCATATGTGTGATTAACAAGATGAGAGACCTACTTTCCTCCCATCACACAGACAGCAGCGGGTTTCGAGCTGGAAGTAGCGCTTTCCTTTCCAACACATGATGCGTGGGTGTGTGGGTGTGCATGTGTGTGTGTGGGTGTGCGTGTGTGTGTGTGGGGGTGTGTGCGTGTGTGTGTGCGTGTGCGTGTGTTTGTGTGTGTGTGTCGACGTGTGCAGTCCAACCACCCAAGAGCGTCCACTGTAATTACACACACCTTGACAGACGATTACTTCCTAAAAGAATAAATAAGGAAGCGCTGTCCATTTAAATCCAGAAGTCTCTTATTATCTTAAACTATACATGTATTTAAGAAGGGGTCTATTTATTTTCTATAATAAGGGCATCTTTAAGATGAAGGAATATTTGGTGTGAATATTGGATTCCAGATTGATCATAGATTATCTATTTATGTAAATTAATTTAAAAAATAACGTTGTTATAAAAGGGAATTTTATGACGTGTCTGTTTGAGAACAGTAATGCAACTTATCAGAGAAGCTATGACAGTAATGATAATAATTGCATTTGAAGGATATTAATTGGGACAGGAAAGTGTCCTGGCTTTGCAAATAGCAGCTTAAAATACAGTTATTGCACATTTAAGAAGATGTTAAGCAGTGTAACAAAAAAGGTATATGTTGTGGTTTTGTTGTTGAGTTTTAAGGTAATACAAATGTATTTGTTTATTACTAAATACTAAATATATACTATATATACACTACATACCAGGGATGTCCAAACATTTTTCAACGAGGGCCACATTTGATAAAGTAAAGATCTGTAGTGGAAAACAATGAGCTTTCCACTACAGATATTTTTTAAACGGGGTTGCAGACTTGATACGTCCATTCTCAATAAAGCTCAATGTTGAGCTCTTGTTTTGAAGGGCAGGTAAGACCTGGCAAGTCGCCAGAATCTCATCTGTCGCGCATGCGCAGCGTAACCTCTTGACGCCTTAACGTAAACATAGGGGGCGCGATACCGAGAGCCGAGGAGAAGTTTTAACGCGACACGTATTGACAGAAATGACATGCCGTTGTGTAGATACGATCAATAACATAACACCATTAATTTAATAAAAGAACAAGGTGGAGAATCTTAAATTAATTATGTTGTAATCTGGCTCAATAGAGGAAATTACAGCGGGTCGGAGGGTGATTTCACTGTCAACTTTTCTCTTTGTTTTTGCCGTCACCATGGCATAAATGTTTCGAGGGCAGCACTGTTTTTGGATCAATCACAAACAGTCCAGAATATAATAAAAAGTAAAAAAGTAATTAAAAAGTAAAAAAGCAATGAAAAAGCAAAAAAGTAATGAGAAATAAATAAGTCGAGAATAGAGAAAATTACAGGGGGTCGAGGGGTGATATCACTGTCAACTATTTCAGCACTTTGAAACTACCTTTACGAATTTTACACTATATCATTCTATAAATTAAAATCCACACATATTATGTAAAAAATAAAATTGATAGTAAAAATAAGATGTTGACCTTTTTATAACCTTGACCTTGACCCGATCAATCCCAAAATCTAATCAAATGGTCCCCGGATAATAAACAATCATCCCACCTAATTCCATGCGATTCGGTTTAATACTTTTTGACTTATGCGAATAACACGCACGCACGCATACAAATACGCGGGGATCAAAACATTACCTTCCGCATTTCCACTGCGAAGGTAGTAAAGCTGCCTGTAAGCTTCATCAGAAGAGCTTGTCGGACGCGTCCTATTTAGGGAGTCTGTGTCCAGTTCATGCTTGATTGCAAATACAAATGCATTCTCTTTCTTTCTTGCCTCAGGACTACATTTGAACCACATACATCTTCCTGTAAATGTTTGTCCACCTACATTTTCCTCAGACAATCTGGTGTTTGTATTTTAACAAAAAATGACCCTATTTCCACTGTAGTTTTAATGAAAGTATTAATTTTATTTTTGTATTTGCACATTATTTCCAGTATGGCAACGTGACTGTGGTGGCGGGGGCGTGGTTGGCTCAGCTGCGGGGGGGGAGTGGGGGAGTGGCAAAGGGAACAGGTGCGGAGGAGGCCTAATTGGCCTCAGCTGGAGCTAATGGAATGTGTTGTGTCTTCTCTATATTGAGCTGAGTAGAGATGGAGGCAAGAGAGGAGGAGAGCACGCCACAGAGACTGCTGGAGCACATAACACAATAAAAGTATTGCGAACCGATACTTTGAGTAGGCTCGATCATTGGTGCTGCGGGGAAAGCTCAGGAAGGTAACCCACTCTTGTTACAGTGACTCTATAATTACTACGCTATGTAAGCACATATTTAGCCACTGTGAAGAGTTATGAGGCCATGTCTGGAATTAGCTCTCCAACATCACAACACAAAGGTGACCAAAAGTATCCGTGACGTAAGAGAAGTGGAGAATTGCTCACACAGCAGGTGGAAGATTTCACATAATCAGATCATATGATAATTAAGCATGGAGGCCATTTTAGGCCATTGTGTTGTGATCAAACTGAAGGTGATTATACACTGCAAAAATTAAAATCTAAGTAAAATGAAATCTCAAATTAAGGCAATCTATGCTTGTTTTTTGACTAACAAGATATTTCTTGTTTGTTTTAAGAAGTCTTGGCAAGTCAAATTTTCCTGTTCTGTTGGCAGATAATTTGGCTTATTTCAAGTAATATTCCCTAATTGTATTACTTTTTTTCCTTGTTTTTTCAGGCTGAATTTTTGCAGTGTATACCATTTCTTTAATTGTTGGTGGTTGTCGTTCTTGTAACAGGCAACAGGATGCAGGGTTTGATCGTGAAGGAAAGCACAGACTAGATAAATGACCCACCCCTAACAAGTTCAGCTGGCCAATAATGAATTCAAACTGATTTGTACTCGTTGCTGATTGAATCTGCTGAAGATTTTTCCCAACTGGTTTAGTTTAGCTTGACATGAAGACGTCAGCTCAAAGCTGTCTCTATCACTAATATGCTGGATTTTAGGTCATCAAACTGCTGAGCTCTCTTCACTCTCAGTTTGTTCTCTGGAAGGATTTAAAAGCTGCTGGAACATTATCTTGGTAAAAGCTTTTTAAAAAGTTTAACACAAGAAAACTTCACATGAGATGTGACGTCGGTGCAGACGTACACAGATCGGCACTGCTGCCACTTCTTAGTGTGACGGTGCTTCGTCGGACGCGTCTCTCGGGATTTCAAACAAAGACGTCTGACCACGCCCTCCTTGGTGCATATTTCAGGTTACTGTGCTCGCTCTGTACGTTTAAAAACTACAACTGATGAGCCATTTGTTATTTTGTTTTTGTCAAGTGGTTTCAGTGGTCCAGTCTTCATTTTGGTGAAACAGTCAAACTTCTGCTTGAAAGACTAATTCAACATTACAGACCAGACGACGGTGTCTTTGATTCTTTGATTGGGACTTGTTTCCCTCAGACTGTCTGAATTATAATGTCATCAATTAATCATTGTCACCTGAGTTGACGGACACTCGTTATCAGTCCTTTTTTTCCAAAACAATCACCTCTCTCATACTGTGTAATGTAGTTTTTTTAGAAATGGACAATCTCTTCTGAAGTTAGCAGATGTCAAGTTTCTGAAACTCAGGAGGAGAGGAATGCACAGGAATTGAGGTGAGGTGAAAGCAAAGCCGACACTGGAAACCATCACTGGAAGGCCATTTACACTTTAGTGAATCAATTAGATGAATAGTGAATTGATTAGAATAGATTGATGTTATTTTGCCACTTTACACATTCATTACTGAAATGCAGTTTAGCGCTCAAGCAGAAACAATCTGGTAGAAGAAAAGGGAAAGCAGGGGAGTATATACAAGAGGGAACAACACAGGTGAAGGGAATGAAGAATCGGGGGACACACACACACACACACACACACACACACACACACACACACACACACACACACACACACACACACACACACACACACACACACACACACACACACACACACACACACACACACACACACACACACACACACACACACACACACACACACACACACACACACACACACACACACACACACACACACACACACACAGGGTATTACAGCAGAGGTGTTATAGTGTCTAAAATGTACTTGCCAATGAAAATGATAAACAAGCTGGCAGCAGTCGGGGTCAGCTGTCAACAAAAGCGTTTCACTAAGGATACATTTCAGTTGGTTGCGATCTGCAACCTCACCACTAGATGGTGCCAAATCCTACACACGTGCACCTTCACGTTGGTTTTACAAATCTCACGCGGCCCCTGCAGTACTCCAAATGCCCTTTGAGAAACACTGCACTAGAGGCAATGTGAGAAATCACAGGGTAGGGAAACTGGGACCAGGAAATGACCAAAGCTGTGTAGGAAACCACTTCCCGTCTTTTTACCTGCACACTTAATTCTCTTCTAGTTTATTTAAGTATCTTATTTCTCCTTTGACGTGTGTATAGTGCTCTAAAACATGATTGCATATGGCGTATGCCCTTTTATTACATTACATGTCATTTAGCAGACTCTTTTATCCAAAGCAACTTGCAATAAGTGCATTTCAAACTAGAGTACAAACTAAGAACAACAAGAATACAGAAAGTAACATTTCCTCAACATAGTCGAACTACAAAAGTACCATAAGAGCTATTTAAGTGCCACTGAAGTGCTAATCTGTTTAATCCAGATATAGTCGGAAAAGGTTGCTTAAATCCCACAGTGCAATGATTTCCCTTTTTTTATATGTTAAAAACAACATCTGCAATCCATATTAATTCATCAGTGTCCGAAACTTCAATATAATTCTAATAATTTAGCCAAATAGTGAGTATTTACTTTGTTGGGAATAGTGAATCAATTATACTTCACACATTGAGTAATGCAATGCAGTTTAGCATCAAAGCAGAAATCTCTAACACAAGCAAAAGTGCCTCTAATATACATGAATAGATCGTATATGGAACAATATACGGAAAGAACAATATATAAAGGTCTCATCACACCATGTCAACATCATCTTTTTGAAGATATGTTATTTGATTCTTTTCTTTTCGTGAGCATCAACACTTCAGAAATACATTTTCATATCAAACACACCTCACATCACAACGCCCCCTCTGTGTTTTCTTAATGAAGTGGCTCCTCCTGTGTTCCTTCCAGTAACTTGTCGTTATATTTCAGTAGAAACGCCCGGTGGCGAAGATGATAACTAATCATCCCCTCTCTCTCTCTCTGCAAAGACAATGGTGAGTCGTGCCTGTTCGTGAGGCCGGTCTCTTCCCACAGAAAACAGGTCAGAGGAAGCCAGGCTGTCCCTGAGACGCATATTGTGTAACAGGCTACCCAACAACACTGTTCAGAAATACCCAGTGCTGAGCGGCACTCTGTGCAAGTGTGTGCGTAGGTGTGTTCTATATGTATAATAAATATGTGTGCACTGTGTGAAATTGAGCGAGTGATACAAGTGAGTCACCAGAATATGATTTACACAATATGTTGGCCTCCGTGTCTGTTCCATAATTTAACCAGTGAATTGTTTTACATCAATCCGTGTCGTGTGTCACCGTTTCGCTGAGAAGAGTGGCAGCAGCAGTTTATTCAGCAACAGCCACACAACTGAAAGTGTTGAAGGGACAAAGCCCACTGGTGACCACAGGAAGTCAACTGACCTTATCACAGCACGATGAGTCTGGGAGGAAGTCGGATTTACCACGTTCGATCTCTTTGTGGAGGACTTGTGTTAAGACGTAAACGTCTTCATGTGTTTTTTGACAATCTTGTGTAAGGGTTACAGGTACTTGAACCCAAAAAAACGACTCAGAAACAGGAGTGCAAGAGGAGGCTCTTTGTCAATTCAGGCAGGGTGAAAACCAGGTGGTCCGTCCAATAGGGCAACAAATCCCAAAAGTGGGCAGGCAAAGAATCGGCAGGCAGGTCAGGAATAATATTTTGAATATACTGGAGAGCTTGGCAATGACACACAAGACAAGTGGAAGTGAGGGAGCTAAATAGTGAGGGGCTAATGAGGGAATGGGCTGCAGGTGAGAAGGGCCTGAGGACCAGGTGAAGGTAATGAGGGACTAACGAGGTGATCAGAGGCAGGTGAGAAGGGTGTGAGGACCAGGTGAAGGGAATGAGACAATCGGGTAAGGAGGACAGGATCTGGAATGACAGGAGAGTTCATTAAGCAGGCAGGCAGGATGAATACAACTATTAAGGTGAAGTCGTGACATCCCGGCTTTATTATAGTAGTAGCTGTAAGAAATTCACCTTTTATCGTAAACAAATCAACAACGTGTACCTCCTCACTGCTCGTAACACTATGCAAAATGCATCAGCGTGTTTGTGTAGATTGGTTCGCACAATAAAAGAGTGTTTAGAAGTTGTGAAGAGAATCAACTCGTCAGTTTGGATCATCAAGCCCGGTGCAAGTGGTTATTGTGAACATCCCAGCTAGTCCTCTGTACTTAGTCGTGTGCAATTTGCTTGAATTAATAGGAAATTCAAATCTGTCGTGAACAAAAAACTAATTGTTCAGAGACTTGAACTAATAAGAAGAAGCAACACATCTTTGCATATGGAAAAATATTAAATATTGTCACTATGTCCAACATGACAGTGACGCCAACACTGTTTACAGTGCATGTAACACATTGCTCCACTAATACATTTACTGTACATACAAATGTTCAAACCATCTTTGTACTGCAGTGTTGTTCAGTTTTGACTTCTGTGTAATCTTTAACCTACTTTTGAGATCCTCAATGTAAAAAGCAACCTTCAGCTAGACATGAATTACATAGAAGAATAGTAGAGTAGAAAGAGGTTTATTTATAAGAAACATGTTCAGGGTTGAATGCCATGGTGACAAAAACATTTCAACATGTTGATAAGTTTTTATAAATGTTGGTGTAATTGGCCAAATTACTGACGCAATAACTGAGGTTTGACGCATGAATGAAATATTTCACGTGAGTTACGACCTTCTGGAGACATAAAATAAAGTTATTATGTACCATAAAACAGTTGTGACACTATAACTTAGAGGCGGCTGTAGCTCAGAGGGGAAAGGGGGTCGTCGGTTCGATCCCTGCTCTCCCCATTAGTGGCAAGTCAAAGTGTCCATGAGCAAGGCACTGAACCCCCAGGTGCATCGCTGCAGCCCACTGCTCCTTAATAACTAAGAATGGGTTAGATACAGAGAATACATTCTGTTGCATGTGTACCTGTCATCTGTGCAATGACAATAGATTGAATCCAATTTAGGGAACATTAGGACTGTTTGAATAAATGAGCAACATAGTGTATATTATATTTGTATATCGTACATGCAGTATACTATGAAAACAAATCTGCTCTATAACAAAAGATATACACAATATATGTCATATATTATAATATAATACTAGTTCTTAATGTTTCTCTCAGCGAATCTCCAATAATGACACACTATCTGAAAAGTGTTGCTTTCTTTTTAAAATATAATAATAAACATGTATCCCGAGAACAAACCTGCGAGTGAATCACTGACATATTATTGTGTGTAAAGTGCTCTGAAACTTTATAATCGGTACGTGCGTTCAAAAGGCGACACTGAAAAGAAACCGAGGTAATGTAATCTGTTTCAATATGTCTCACATTTATCTTCTGTCTGCTCAGATTTTAATTAGTTTGATTGAACGCGGAGCAGGGACGAGTGCATTTCAGTAATTAATGCTGGAAGAAATGTCTCAGTTTTCGAGGTAATTTATTATAAATGGGGAGGAAAGCTTTATCTTGGGATATACATTGAATATATTGAACGTGATGTGTATCACGTTTAAATCATTTTCAGAGAAACGGTTGTCTAACAAATGAAATCTCTGTCTAAGTTCTCACGTTATTTATCTTTGTATGTGCTCGGAAAATATATAAAGGTTTATTGTCAATGTTTTGAAATGTAACTATTAAATCTGTCTATCTTTATTCCAACAGGTTATATTTATACTTCAAGTTCTCTATCAGCATTGTTCTGGAAGATAACATTTTTTTTTTAAATCCTACGGGCCAATCGAATTAGCATAATAACAGACATATTATTACTGTATTGAATAACAACCTTCTACCTACTGAGCCACTTACATGTGTTGGGGCTTTATACTGTACTACTTTGTACTGTTCTTCCTCTTTGTGTCTTTGTTCATCTATGTTTAGACTGCATGAGGTTGTTGGTATTGTTGTTCCTTGTTGTGAAATGTCATTGCACATATTGTTGTATAACTTGAAGCGACCTTTGCTTCGGTCTCTTGTCCTGACGGTTTACTGTAATGTGGACCGACGTCTGTTATTTCTTTTGAGGCACAAACAACAAGACTGATGTACAAGGTTAAAGTGAAGAAAACAACAGCAACTAAATGTGTAAACAAATGTGACATTCAAGATTCAAGACATGCTTTATAGTAAAACATCATTATTATTTGTAGCTGTCTTAAATGTTTCTGTAGCATCAGGAACTATTGAAGTTCAAGCTCAAAGTTTAAATGAAATTTCAGATTTTAACTCTTTTTTTCTATTTTGAAAAAATAAAAATATTACAAAATATTGTAATTTATAAATATTTTATTGAGATGATGTTGATTTGTGGCTGATTGTGAGACAGACTTTAACGTTAGAAAACATTGTTGAATGAGAAAAGTTTTATGGAAAAATATAACAATATATTTTACAAACTGTATGGTTTTGTTATCTATTCAAGAAAACAGATGGATGACAATAGAAAACTGTCAATCAACTTTTCAAAGTAACAATAGTCAGTGTTGTGTTTGTAACATGTTGTTCCCAACTGCGAAAAGAAACTGAAATAGAATAAATGCAATTCAAAATAAAAAAGGATCAATATATGGATGCCAGACAGGCGGATGGATGGTTACAGTGGAGTCACTTTCAATTACCTGTACTGTAACTTATCTGATTATTATCCCTGTAGATGATGGTAATATTTGTCAAACATGGTTTTAGCGTGCAACCGGTTCAGCTAAAGAGTGAAAGACAGAGTCTTCAGCTCCAGGCTGTTTTATTTTGCAGGACCATAAAGATTTATCCTGAAACCCCTTGCGTCTTGACTCCAGGTTTGCAAATCTTTGCGATCCAATGCGTACATGCATTGTGTTCAAATCGCTCAGTTGTGTTAGTTCAGCATTAGTTTACAATGAGTTCGAATGAATTCAATAAAATAAATTAAACAGCTTCAACCAAGTAATTTCTCAAACACATCAAAAATATAGTTTAATTGTTAGATTTTGCAGGTGGATTTTTGCACTTTAAGATTTTGACAATCAATGTCTCAGATAACTGTGTCATCAGAACATAGTACGTACATAAGAAGTGGACGTATAGTTGTTTTGATGTCACCCAATGGTTTGAGGACCGCAATGGTGTAGCCTAGAGTTTTGCATTTGAGCCACAGCCATCTTGTTTTGTTTTACAGTAAATAAAGTCACCATATTCAAACTGCGGAGGAGAGCCTAGAGACGCCGTGTATTTGGCTCTGGTAGCAACCTGTCAATCACAAGGTGAAACGCCCTGAAACACTCCTTGCTTTATCTCTATTTTACTCTAAATGAGATCATGATCAACCAAATTAACCAAATGCTGTATTGAAGGAGACTTGAAACATTGACTTTGAGCGGTAAATAAATGTTCTATTGAAATGTCAATCAAACAAGTGAGAAATGTTCATAGATTTCTATATAGACGTTATTTTAGCAAACAGAGGAGTCGCCCCCTGATGGCAAGAGAATGCAAGGTTAACTAACTTCCTCATTGGCTTTACTTTTCAATGCCGCCTGCATCCGACCTAAACAAACTAAATGTTGCCAAATCCTTCTCAGTCTAAAGAGTTTGCATACATTGTATGTTTTCTGCAAACAAAAGATACATTGATGCTGTGAGTATAAACCCAAATTACTCAGTTAAACATTTTATAGAAAAGTGTGTTTCTAATCCAAACCTACATTTCATATCCCCATTTATACATGTGGCAACAATATGAAGTGTGTAACTGCTTCAGAAACGGCATTCTCAATAACATTTAGGTTCAGGCAACAAACATACTATATTAGGTTTCGGGCACGTGCACAGACATTTTGGGGGGCAGGTGCTCAAACCCCAAAAAAGGGCACCCAATGCCAAAAACTAATTCTGACAAAGTTAAAGCATAAGCAGAAATATGACCTGCGTTTCCTGTGGGCAGCATCAGACCGCTAGCTTACATTTCCTTTATGAATAAAGATGAATTATTATATAGCAACAACATTACAAGCATTCTGATTGGCTAATGCAGTGGTTCCCAAAGTGGGGGTCGTGACCCCTAGGAGGGGCGCGGTGGTACTACAGGGGGGTCGCGGCTTCATCACCAGCCCACACACACAGACGCACACATACACCGGTAAAACAATATAAAATAACCGACGTGACATGCACTGTGTTCCAACCACGCCACCAGAGCGGCTCATGTCACAGACCGTCGTGGCAAAACCAGCGAGAGCGAGCGAGAGCGAGCGAGCCTGCGTGAGCGAGAGAGCGAGCGCGCGCCCGAGCAAGAGAGCGCGAGGGAGAGAGAGAGTGAAGGAGCGCGAACGAGAGAGAGACACACAGCGACACAGAGCGAGAAAGATACGGAGCGACAGAGAAAGATAAAGATAAGAGAAGGAAGTATGTACAATAATGGACAGATTTGTGACTGGTCTAAATGAACTGAGAGTAGCTATCTCCAACCAGCAACCCTGCTTTGACAAAATCTGTAAAGCAAAGCAAGCCCACACCAGTCACTGATTGATATGAACAGGAATATACATAGGAATATGATCACAAAATAATATGTACCATGTAGACCTGCACACCTTGTTCATAATTGTGTTATTTTATTGTTTGAGAAAACCTGCTGTTCAATGTGAGGAAATACAGTATATGTTGTTTGCACTTTGTTTGAAATTAAGTTAATTGTATTTACAAATTATTTTATATATTTTTTATTTTATATATATTTTATTATTGCTATTTTTTTCTTTCAGTGGACCAATAGCTGAGCAGCTTTTAGTGGACCAATGGCTGAGCAGCTTTCAGTGGACCAATGGCTGAGCAGCTTTCAATGAACCAATGGCTGAGCAGCTTTCAGAGGACCAATGGCTGAGCAGCTTTCAGAGGACCAATGGCTGAGCAGCTTTCAGAGGACCAATGGCTGAGCAGCTTTCAGTGGACCAATGGCTGAGCAGCTTTCAGTGGACCAATGGCTGAGCAGCTTTCAATGAACCAATGGCTGAGCAGCTTCCAATGAACCAATGGCTGAGCAGCTTTCAGAGGACCAATGGCTGAGCAGCTTTCAGTGGACCAATGCCTGAGCAGCTTTCAGTGGACCAATGGCTGAGCAGCTTTCAATGAACCAATGGCTGAGCAGCTTCCAATGAACCAATGGCTGAGCAGCTTTCAGTGGACCAATGGCTGAGCAGCTTTCAGTGGACCAATGGCTGAGCAGCTTCTTTTTTTTTTTTTTTTTTTTTGTATTCTATTAGTGTTCAAAATCTCACATACACATATTTTTTTTTTTTAGATTCTTTGTACATAGAGAAGTACAGGCCAAAAAAAGAGAAAAAAACACATATGCAAATAGAGAAACAATACCATGGTAATAAAACTAATAATATTAATAAATAAAGCAGGGAGAAATCATTTTCCATAGAGTAAAGAAATACAGTCAGGCCATTTATCTGTGACATAATTGCACCACTTTTGCCAGTGTTTAAGAAATGTTTCTGTTCTTTGATTGACATGAGCTGTGATCTGCTCCATTTTGTAGATATCCGTTACGATGTCTCTCCAAGATCTAATTGTAGGACACTCTGGTAGTAACCATTTTCTAGTAACAGACTTTTTGCTGGCCACCAGCAATGCATTAATCAAGAGTCTGTCCCCTTTCGGCCAACTCTGAGGTAAATTTCCAAGGTACAGAATCTTAAAGTCCAAAGGGATGTCCTCGCGAAAGATGTCCTGTAAAGTATTGTGTACCGCCTTCCAAAAGTGTTTAATGATGGGACAGTCCCAGAAGATGTGATAATGGTTTGCGCTTTGGTGTCCACATTTTCTCCAGCATTCAGGAGTGGTATCGCTATAGTGAGATGTCTGAGATGGTGTAATGAAATATCTTGTGTAATTTTTCCAGTTAAACTCTCACCAGCTCATTGAACTGGTACATTTCCATTAGTACCCCCATATTAATGTCCATTCTTCCTCAGAAATATCTATCCCAGATTCCTTTTCCCATTTTGCTTTAATGCAGTGGTTCCCAAAGTGGGGGGTAATTGTATTTACAAATTATTTTATATATTTTTTTATTTTATATATATTTTATTATTGCTATTTTCATCCAATGTTCATATATCATCAAAGGGGGTCTTGACAGAAAAAGAACCACTGCTATATGGTGACTATTCAAACTGCTGTATTCTATTTATTTATTCTAATTAATAATAAAATTGTTTGTCCTTTATCGTGTTCCATATCTGGAGGATGAAGCCCATCCAGAGGTTTCCAGCCAAGAGCAGCCTGCACATCAGTGCCCTGATTCATTCATGAAGTTGGGCTTTAAACCTTTGGCACCTCCCAGTGGTAGAATAACCACACACACACACACACACACACATGCGCACACGCACGCACACACGCGTACACGCACATAGGTTAATAATTGTTAATTTCTGAATTTGGGGTAGCAAAACAGTGCATATCTAAATCATTAGAGACTCATTTTGGAAATGGAACAAGGAAGACGGGTTCGTGGAGGGAGGAGGGTGGCAGAGAGAGGGCAGATGCGTGGAGGAAGACAAAGAGCTGTTATTTCAGATGAGGAGTCCAGAGGACTGCCAGGGATGGATAAGGCACTCCAGAAGGTTCTTCCCCAGGTGCATGGCGAGAGAGAACATTAGATGTGATGTTGATGAAAACATGTGGCCTGATGCTGGAGAGAGGCAGGATTAGTCCCTCAATTATTTGTTTGAATTACAGTATGTACTTTTAGTTTCTACCTTTTTTTTTCTCATTACTGTAATTCCGTAAATTACTACGGCTATTGAAGCAAACTGCAAATTTTCATTTACCTTAAAGAATTGTTATGTTCTAAAAGAATTTAATAAATCACGTGAAAGAATGTCTCTCTTTTCTTTGAAAACTGAAATTGAACTGAAATTGTTCAAACTGTAAAGAGGAAAAGTTAGTATTTCCTGTATTGGTGTTTGATGCTGGTGTTTTGACTCTCCGTGTGTTCTGAGTGACAGTGTGTGTTGTCTCAGTGAGGGGTGTGCATAGTGTGTGGCTTCACTGAGCGTGTTTTGAGCCATTTGTTAAGAGTTGTGTTGCTAGGAATGAGTTTTGCAGGTGATATGAACTGTTTAGCTCAGGTGACTGCTGGTAGTGCAGACTGTAGTTAGAGTTTTGCACATGTGACTCCAGTTGTGCCCACTGTTGTTTAGCAATAGAAAAAAAACTGTAATCATATTTTTATTTTTTATTTACATTAATCCATCATTTATAATGCATGAAAAACCCAGTTATGAAGCTCTTATTAATCAATAATATAAACATGTATAACTGTGTTTATGAATAACATATGAGTGTTAATGTTAGAACAAGCTTTATAAATTATGAATTAAGTGTTTACTCATAACGTATACAGCATGCAGTTATTTTAAAGTGCTTTAATTGCTGGAAGTAAGCCACAGAATAACTGGGTTTTGTTTTACTGTATATACCAGCGTGTTAGCATTTATTTACAAAGGTTAAAAAAGTACTACTTTTGCATTTAATTCCCCACAGCAAAAAATAATTCATATACAATAGATAAATAAATAAATAAAGTTTGCTTTCAATACATTACATTACATTACATGTCATTTAGCAGATGCTTTTATCCAAAGCGACTTACAATAAGTGCATTTCAACCTAGAGTACAAACTAAAAACAACAAGAATACAGAAAGTAACATTTCCTCATCATAGTCAAACTACAAAAGTACCATAATAAGAGCCATTCAAGTGCTACTAAAGTGCAAGTCTGTGTTTAAAGCCCCACTATGTAACTTTTCCACCTTAAAATAACAGCCTGAAAAAAATTGTGCCGCTACAATGACTTTTAATATGTTGATTTGCACCTCCGCCACTGCCATCGGGGGTCCGTGGCCAGAATACTGCTGAATGTAAGATGGTTGGGACCGACCCGGTACTTCCGGCAGAAGTAGTTCAACTTGCTGTCTGGCAGCATAAAGGAGAAGGGGGACTCGGGGGATCAAGGAGGTTGGAAAAGATATAGAAGAGTTTTTTGGGGTTAGAGAAGGAAGACTGAATTTTGGTCAGGTAGAAAGAGCTTTTGGCTGCAGAGATAGAGGCAGAGAAGGAGGAGAGAAGAGATTGATAGCAGAGCAGGTCTTCCGCTTGATTCGATTTGCGCCATTTCCTTTCCGTCGCTCGCAAGTTGGCTCTTTCGGCACGCACCGAGTCGGACAACCAGGGAGCCGGAGAGGATTTGCGAACCGGTCGTATCTTAAAAGGACAAAGAGAATCAAGAGATGAAGACAGGGAAGAGAGGAGAGTGTCTGCGGCAGAGTTAGGCTGCATGAGTGAGAAGGAGTCAGTTGAGGGGAGAGCAGATAGGACAGAGGAGGCCAGAGAGGAGGGACAGAGGGTGTGAATGTTGCGGCGTACAGGTACAGAGTCTGTGGATACGGGTGGGTTGTCAGTACCAGAGAGAGAGAGAGTAAGAGATGAAGTAGTTGTCAGAGACATGCAGAGGAGTTACAGTGAGGTTAGAGGTAGAGCAGTCTCTAGTAAAAATGTAATCAAGGTGGTTGCCGGCTTTGTGAGTTGGAGGGGAGGGACTAAGTGAGAGGTTAAAGGAAGACAGTAAGAGTAAAAGATCACATGACTTCTCAGTCTGGATGTTCAAGTCACCCAGAAGGATGAGCGGGGGGCCGTCCTCCGGGAAGTTGGACAGGAGGACGTCCAGCTCTTCCAAGAAGTCACCCAAAGAACCAGGGGGACGGTAGAGAACAACAATGTGTAGCTGAACCGGATGAGTAACCGTCACAGCATGAAACTCAAAAGTCAGTGGGGTAAAAAGTGGAAGCGGGGAGAGAGAGAAACACCATTTGGGGGAGATGAGTAAACCTGTACCTCCACCCCGACCAGAGGGTCTGGGTGTGTGACTGAAGGAGAAGGCCGAGGAGAGAGCAGCCGGGGTAGACGTGTTGTCAGGCGTGATCCAGGTCTCAGTGAGAGCCAGGAAGTCAAGCGACTGCTCCACAGCAAAGCCAGAGATGAAGTCGGCCTTGCGGTTGGCTGACTGACAGTTCCAGAGGCCTCCTGTGACAAGGTGCTGGGTGTGAGTAGAACGGGTAGGAAGGATAAAAGAGGAGGGGTTCCGGTACGCGAATGAACGAGTCCTATAGTAACTACGAGTAGAAATACAGGTATGGAAAACACACACATATTCACAAAGTGGTGTAATACTTAGCCACCCACGAAGACTCCAACGAAAGACTCCTGTGTCTTTGTCCTCCGAGTCTTGACTCCAACGAAAGACTCCTGTGTCTTTGTCCTCCAAGTCTTCGTCCGATGAGTCACACGACGCCTCAGCTGACGCCTGTAGACCCAATCCGGTTATGAACAGTTTCCCTAATTACCTCCAGCCGCGTTAATCACCGGCCCTTTTTGTATTCAAATCCGTATGACTCATTTGGCTTGCTTTTGAGTGAGAGGGTCAATATAACCCTGAACAGCACAGGTGTCTCTTCTCTATCTATGTGGTTCAAAATATATTTATTAGGATTTTTTGGTTTCCGATAACTTTTGGATAATTCAACATGCACCAGGTCACAAAGACCCGGGAACATCAATGCTCTACCTGAGAAACTTAACAGGAGGGTTAACGAATAAGCTGTTCCTATCACAAATGAGTCAAATCAAATGAGAGACTGCAAGCCACTCATTTGATTTACATTATATATATATATATATATATATATATATATATATATATATATATATATATATTATATATATAATGTACTATGGTCGCCCTGCAGCATCAGCGCTGTCAGACCCTCTCTCGTGATCGGGCATTGTGCTGTGACCTTTCTGAGGGATAACTTGTTTTTTTAAAGACAGGGTGAATCGTTTTTGGGAACACCATGGAAGGTTTAGTTTTGGTCTATATGGCATCCTTGCATTCATCCCCTCCCCCGCCCGCACGTTTTGTCTCAGCACCAATACACACGCTGCTTTCTCCTGCAATTTATCACATTTTCATTCTCATATTCTGTCCTTTGACCAGGATGAATGAAGTCGGAGAAGAAAAGCAAACAAGGAGTCAGGGACAGCGTAAATAGAGAGGTGGACAGAGAGACTAAAGTCTCTCACGCACACACACACACACACACACACACATGCACACAGAAAGAGTGAGGGAATCCCTCAGCGAATATATTCCATTGCCAGATTCATGGGGCGGTGGAAGGCCTTCAATGTGCCGTGTGCCAGGCATCTTCTCAGGCAGTTTGTAGTTGTGCATGGGTCTGCGATGCAGGGCGGCAAAAAGGAGGGCAGGAATTTTTTCAGAAAACAAATACACGCCACAGCTGCTGCAGTTTCTTCCTGCTGGGCAGCTAAATCGAGCAATCGTTAATTTACTATGTCGCTCCAGGGCATCACACTGCATGTTTATACAGTCACTATTTTACAGCCCTGGTCGCAATCTGACAAGTTGTTCAATCCACTGCCTTTATCTCTTCAGAATCAGAACCAGAACCTTTTTTTATTGCCATGTATATTTACACATATTCAAGGAATGTGTCATGGCACTTGCACTTTCAACATTCTACACGTTAACCCACTGTATCCTAAATTATGTATGTGAGTCAACAACCTGCACACCTGCATCTATATAAAGCATGCTTGTTGCCAGTTCTGATGCTGTTTTTCTGTCATTATTTCTCATATATGTAGTAAAGTAGGTGGATGATGGCAGGGAATCAGAGTGTTGAAACTAGGCTGTGAAGCGATCGCTGCTATACGACTGTGTCTTTAAAGTACTATGTAAGATGTGTATTGTGAGTGTTCTGGCGGTCTAGTCTTGTTTCTGGCCACTTGGTGAATGCAAGTCCAATACTCACTCTCCTTTTAGCTCTCTTTAGCTTTCAGTCCCCTTCTCTCCACCAACTCCTGGGGTAAAAAGCTGTTCTTTAACTGCTCAATGTGTCTGTCTACTGTTGCAGAGGGTTCATCAGAGTGTTGTCACTTAAAACAGAGATTATCTGTGAGTTCATTTGTTTTGATACATTGTTAATGTGGATATATTGCGTATAACTTTTTACATCAGAAATGTGTGCACATCTTCTGTCATCGTGGCCCATGTGAGGCATTCATGTTACTGTAACAGATACGTGACTACATAGGAAGAATGTCATGAAACAACTGGTTAATGTTTGTTAAACTTATAATAAAAAGTATTGGCCTTAATAGAGCTGATTTGATTAATCACAAGACAGCAACTATTAAGCATTATGATTTGCCCCCTTCATTTACCCTAAATCAAGCCTATGTGTGAAGAACACTATACTGTTAACAATCTCATTCAAATATAATAACTATTGGTTTCTGGGCTTGTACAACTTCAACTTCTAAATCAAAGCCAAGGAAAAAACACTGTGACTCTTCAAGTCTTTAATATCCCGTTTTTTTCTTTCCCCCGACGTATTATGTTCATTTGCACTTGTCTATGCGACACATAATGGATCTCCCATCGTGTTTGGCGGTGCCTCCCACGTCCAGAGACACGATGAGCAGCCTCTTTCATGTGTGGAGGGGGAGCGAGTCCCCGAGGGATCGACTCAAAGACAAGATGTGCTCTCCCAGATGAAAGGGGAATGAAAGTGAGTGTGTGGGGGGGGAGGAGGCAGTGCAAAGGAGAGAGGGAGCCAAGGGAGTTCAGGGGTACAACGGAGGGGAAAGGGCAAAGGGAGAAAAGAGAACAAGAGTTGGAGTACAGAAAAAGACAGAGGCACCGAGAGGAAAAGGGGATTATGTGAATGCAAGTGAAGGAGAGAAGACGTCAGAACAATAGTTCAGAAGAGATATTAGCGTTGGGAAAAGAAGTAATACCAAAATGTTACGGCATGCATTTATAATTATATAGCTGTGTCTAATAAAGTGATCTTGGACGTAAAATATAACGCAATCTGGAAAGTAACCATGTAGCTGTGGCTGTAAAATAAATTGCCATTGTTCCAAATTAAAGTACATTTAGTAAAGCAGAAGGATAAAATAGGATTTGGTGGAATTGTTAAATACGGGTATTTGTGAAATAAATAACAGATACAGAAACATATTCCCAGAGAGCCCAGCAGCATGTGATGTCTTCCATTACCTCAAAGAGAATCGATAACGAACAGAGCAGTGCTGGTGGTCCCCTATGGACTTCATTATAGCTGGAGTTAAATAGGTGGGAGTTAAATAGGTGGGAGTTAATGCACGGCTTCTTTAAAGATGCTGCTCGTCCTGCAGAAGCATCATTCTACTGTTCATGATGTGACGCTGTTTATTAATGTTGGATGAGATGATCTTCCTGACATAAGATCATTCTTTACAGGCCTTTGAAGCGTTCTACTGTGAGGAAAGAAGAGAATTACAACAAACATGATGATACAAAAGTCATTGAACTTTTCTATTAAATTAAATGTACATGGAAATATTAGGTAAGCAATATAGTAAAATGTTTAATAAACATAAACAATAATAGATGTGCAGTGTTTCTTTTCATCTGATAGAAAATAGGTGACAATCAGGATTACAAAGATACAATTGATACAATGTATTTTAAATGAGTCTTGGTGGTTGGTATGGAAGAACTAGAAGTGTGTTCATGACAATCAAAGATGAATTATAAATATCCAGGAGCAATGTTTTGATGGGAAGATTTATATACTCTCACATCTGTCTATCACAGCTGGTAGATTTGGAGATGTATTAGCAGAAATTGAATATAATATTCATATATGTTTTTTAGGGAGTATAATCCCCTAAAAGTAAAGAAAGTTGTGTTTTCATCATCTTAGAATGTTTGATTTTGAGTTATGATAATTGAGAGTTTCAGTGAACAAAGTGAGATTATCTCACTTCATTAATAAAGATTTCACAGAGACGATAACACTGAGAGAATATTCACAGCGATGTGTTATTTTTTCTGCTGTAATCTCACACTCCCACACCACCAAAAGTGCCATGTGTGAAGAATGTCGCCACAGGAAACGGAAACCTCTCTTTATCGTGATATCAGATAAGGAGAAAGTATGAAATAAAACATGTAGCCAAATCTGTAATTAGATTAGCCGAGGCGAGCGCTGCAGAGTGGAGCCGAGAGGTTTGTATGATCAAACAGGGATCTAAATATAGGAGGCCGCTGCATAATTTGTTCTTCTTGAGCAGGGATTCACCCAACCTCAGCTGAGGAGGAGAGGAGAAAGGAAAGGAAAGAAAAAGGAAGAGGAAATGTCCTGAAAAATCACTTCTGTTCTGTGAGTTATATGATCAAGTGTGTGTCTCCAATCTCTCCATCCCACCCATGTCTGTTGAAATGTAGTGACTGGCACTTCATTACATCTTTCACAGGTGCACTAAAATGTCACATCATCTCCACCAGACTTCATTCAGGTTTTTAGCGACACAAATTCTTCTTCAACTGTGGTTTTTCATCATACTGCGGTTATATTTTTCGGCGGATGCTAATAAAACCCAGGTGTACAATTTGCACCTGCTATTTACACCCTGGAATGTTATACCCCAATGACATACACACAGGGAAATAAAATGTGCAAATTAAAAAAAAAACAAGTATGTAAACATATTCAGGATACTTTATCTGGGAACCATTAATACAAACAGATGAACATTGCCATCAATAGTAATGGTGATAACCATCAACACCACTTTAAAGTAAATTGGTCAAAGCTCACAGAAGATGATTTATTGCATTACAATTCACAAACTGATAAGAGCCTTAGAAATATTGATATACAGCTTGATGCGATTCTGTGTGGCAACATCAACTGTAAAAATCAAAACCACAATAATAATCTCTGTGTAATACATGATAATATTGTGAATTGTCACGTATTGTGTCCTCATATTGTATTTTTTATATATTGTTGTTGTATTTGTGTTTGTTGTTTTATGGACCCATGAGTCTGGAATAAAGATGTGTATATATATATATATATATATATATATATATATATATATATATATATATATATATATAGAGAGAGAGAGAGAGAGAGAGAGAGAGAGCCTTGATGCTAATGTGAATAAAACGTTTTTTTTATTGACTCATGTGAAGACACATGAGTTAACGTTAGTTCACATGTAAGTGTGTGTGTGTGTGTGTTTGTGTGTGTGTTTGTGTGTGTGTGTGTGTGTGTTGTGTGCGTGTGTGTTGTGTGCAGTCACACGTTAATTTCATGTGGCTATCATAAATAACGTGTCATATGAACAGAGGGGGACATCTTGTGGCCAGCTGTGGGCTCTCACCTGTCATACCGGTAACCACCAACAGGCGGCAGTGTCGTTAAAAGCGAGCAGCCTGCTCTTCTTATTCTTTTCTACCGGGTTAGATGTTCTTTCTCTTCCGGTTGTCATCTGTTCGTGCGGCAGGTATACAGCTTTCCCATATATGTGGACTTTTAACATCTTAATCAATCTGACCAGATTTTACGTTCATTCACTAAAATAACAACCGATTTTGATAAATCAGTCTATTGTTCACATTTAAACACCAATATGTTTGAAATATGTTCCTTATTAACGGTTGAATTTTTACATTGTAAAAGTGCTAATGCTGCCTGAAGCAAAGCAGCTAACGACTGATTACATTTAGTGCTCCGTGTTCATTTTGTTCTAATATGTATTCGAACATCCATATTCGACTGCTGTTGTGTAATTCTGAAGTTGTCTTCCAACAAACGCTTCTCTGTTTACATTGTGCAAAGCTTTCTTGACTGCCGTCTAGCGATTCAAACGTTAGCTAGCAAGGAAGTGGATGCTAACAGTATTGCTTTAAAATAAGATCCACATGTGATTTTATGTTTACGTTTCCTTTCTTCAGATAAACCAGTGTCGAAATGGCGAAGTCCAAGAATCACACAACCCACAACCAGTGTAAGTATGCTTGCAGTCATAGTCCTGGTCAATAACTTGTACATGTGTACGCTATTACATTACGGATATTTCAACGTCACCTTTTATTTTCACATGCATGGTTTATAACTATATATAAAGGAGCGCTGCAAGTTTTGAAACATGGATCTGTTGTCCTGTGTTAACTTGTTCTTCCCTCCTCTAAACAGCTCGTAAAGCCCACAGAAATGGCATCAAGAAGCCCAGATCTCAGCGCTACGAGTCGCTGAAGGGTGTAAGTACAGCCGCAGCTCTGTGTTGATGGATACATGTTGTTCCTGTGCACTGAAGTACTAGTCGTGTAGGATGATGCGATTCCATGCATTGTAGTATGGTGCGAGCATCGTCTCTGTTTACATGCAGCATGCCAGTAGTCAGACTTTTATTTTTATTTTTTTATCAATGGTTCACTGTTTTTTAAATGTTTATTTTCACTCTGAGCACAAATGCACTCAAAAAAGACCAACAACTCAGGAATCAGATCCGAATTAGTTTTTAGTTTGATTTTAATGAACGTCAATTATGCATCCCCACTAGTAATATTTAGAGACATCATGCTGCTTTTCGATTTTGTACAGTTAATTTCTTCCTTACAGGAATAGGTTTTTATTCTACTACTTGCACAAAACCGTTAGTAACCCAGCTTAAGACGTGGGTTAATGTTCTGATTAAGAGGAATATTCTTAGTTCCAATTGTTTAAAATAAACTTCAATACTGCCTTATCTGGAGAATAATGCAAGTTCCTTTTTCTTTTTAGCCTAGTGGTTCCTTTTTTTTAGAGGCATTTGGGTAATTCTACATTATTTCAAGAAAATGCTGTTCACACTGCTGTTTAATCCCAAATTGTCACCGTATCGTATATGAAAGGTTCAAGGCAAGCTTTCAGACTGAACTTTAAAAAAAATGTCATGCTAGGCAGCAGAGAAATTAACAATACAATTAAAGTTGCTGAAAGCATTGTTGGAAGTAGTCTTCCTGTTGATTGTATTGTAACGTTGACTCGTGGTGTGGTTTAACAGTAAATGGTTGTAAAAACTTTATGAAATGCAGTTTTGCTCATCTGACACTGCAGCATTTTTCACGAGTGTAAAACTAAGCATATCCTCTCAAAATTCTTCACTCCATCTTAACTACGTCCCTTGCATGGGTGCCTGGAAAACTGCCCATTTCATCGTCTGTTTCTTTTGAGACCAAGTGTGCTTGTGTATTCATTTATATTTATTTATATCAAGTGTTTATTTGCTCTTGTTTAATTGTATTGTAATTTGATTGATTGTGCAGCACGTCCACACTGCTCACTTCCCCTTTTGCTTTCTTTCTTTGCTGCAGGTGGACCCTAAGTTCCTGAAGAACATGCGCTTTGCTAAGAAGCACAACAAGAAGGGCATGAAGGTGGTGCGGAAGGCAGCGGCGGCTGCAGCATCAACTCAAGCGAAATAGGCTGCACCCCCCCGGTCACCTCGATGTCTGTCAGCGTTCCATAGACTGTTTCTACCATGACAATAAAGCCATCATGCTTTGTCAACAAACAAACATCAGTTTTGTTTCTCCTTTTTTATTGTGACTGCTTAGTTTGATGTTATGGAATGAATTGTTTTATTGGGTGCTGTAATTCTTCCAAAGCATTGTTTGTAGTCTTAATTTATCACGTATCAAAATCAAATATTTGGAATGAGGATTCATATCTGCATACACGTCTGCAACGCTCGTTTCAAAGCCACACAGACCAAATACGCATCTGTAAAGTTATGTAACACTACAAAAGGCCACCTAGTGTATAATCGATGCGATGAATGCACATGTAGTTTTCATTATTATCTTTCTGTATTAATACTAATATAACTGCCATTTGTTAAGTGTTCAAAACGCTGTTTAGGAAGAAGCTGGTAAAAGAAAAAAGTTGTATTTATAAATATTTTATATTAATATACCAGTATCTGATTTGGGATATAGTATCGATTTCTGGTATCGTGGTATGCTATTTATGGCAGGTATCGTATCAAAGATCGTGACAACCAGGTAGAGGCAGAACAGACTCGAGGAACAGGCTCATGACCGAGTAGAGCACGAGTCCTTGAAGACTTGTTCAGATTTGATCTTAATCAGATAAGTTTTGAATTGTGGTCAGAACATTCAAAAGACTGTAGTAAGATATATATATATATATATATATATATATATATATATATATACACACACCTATATTACTGGAAGATTTTCTCGCTGTATAACCGTAAATTAATTCATTCTTTTTTTTTATACCTTTTTCTTTTTTTATTTGGGGCTTTTGAACTATTCAGCTAAAATAAGTATGCATATTGCACAACAGTTCACCCCATTCCTCCTGCTTATGGCACAGTTTATTAATTCCGCTGCTCAGCCATTGGTCCTTATTAAGCTGCTCAGCCATTGGTCCTCTTTAAGCTGATCAGCCATTGGTCCTCTTCCTGTTTTAAAGTCTATATTCAAGAGACACCATTTTTAAAGATGATCAGATAGCGATGAAAAAATATTAAGGAACAATTCAAACATAAATATGCAAAATAGGCTGTTGCAGCCTATTTTGCATATTTATTTGCATCAAATATTTGCGTCAAATATTATTTATTATTTTATTATTATTTAATCATTTTAAATAAATAATAATTATAAATAAAATAAAAACACACATGCAAAATAGGCTGTATATATATATATATATATATATATATATATATATATATATATATATACACAGCCTATTAACAATATTTGTGTTTATATTTAATTTATAATTTTGCTGATTTTTCTCTGCTGAGGGGGTGAATGGCTGCAATCTGCTAGAGGAAAACATCAACTGTCCATCAACATTGACTGTGTTTGGCACCATTATGTTTATAATACTGGTTTAAAAATAGTTTTGCATTAATGTGTACATGGCTTTTATTTAGCTGCTGTTATGAACCATAGTCTGTGTCTGATTTCACTTACTTTCCACACTGACATGTAGCGCAATAATTAAATTTCTTTTAATTTTTTTTTTATTGATAATTATTTGAAAGGATAATTAAATGTTCCTTTCTTTTATGTTTACGACTGCACGTTTAAATGTTCGCGTTTTATTCTGAGTAAAAAAAGAAAATCTGATTTTACGCTACAACGTCACTTCCGCTCACGCTGACTCCTGCTTGCATCATTTCTTGTCTCTCTCTGGGCAGCCAGCATGTGAGTATATACATTCAATTTCAATATCCAGGAGGAAATGTTCGATTACAGTCACACTTCGCTGAACATCTGTCCGCCAGTGTCCACACGCGGCCTTTAACTAACTTTACTGTCGGTTGAGATGCAAGCGAACTAACTAGTTCACTAACGTCCCCTTGCTAGCTTAGCCTGCTAGCTAACAACAAGCAGGCGTCATTCTTGTGAACGATGCTAACGACTGTGAGAAAGTGACGTATTGTCTCCGATAAACTAGTGTGGGCAGAGTTTCTGTGACAAAGTATTTCGACTTTGAAATAATGTATTAGATTGTATGAGTTTCGTATGTCACATATTCAAAAGGAGTACATATTCTGTTCACAAACTATCGAGCTCTTCCAGGTTTTGACAAGTCGACTATGAGACACTAAAGGCTTCGAGGAGCCTTTAGTGTAGGTTTAGTGTTCTCACTTGTTCCGAACGATATGTGGTGGAATTGTGGGTCAATGCACGTGTGCTGACTCTAATAATTGTTATTGTAATAGCTGATTATTATCATCAACACAGATGGAGGGTGGAAAACAAACTGCTTCATTGTGTGATCTTCTTGACACATGCTGTGGGGTTTATTTCCATGTCTTCCTGCTCCACAAGTCTATTGAGTAACATTGTTGTTGTCTGTTTTTTGGGTAGACACCATGGTGGAACGAGTCCCCGAGTCCATCAACTTCCCTTCAGAGGAGGAGAATGTCCTGCAGTTCTGGCAAACAAAGGACTGCTTCCAGGAATGCCTTAAACAGTCCAAGAACAGGCCCAAGTAAATCAAACTGTTTCTTATTCATAATTATTGATTTACTAAGTAACATTATCTCACGAAAAACTGTAAAGTGTAAGGTGAGTTCATTATATCGAAGAAATCTAATATGCTACAATAATCACTACGCTTTACATAAGAAAAGTTTTTTTAATATTTGTTGGTAACAAATACTTAATAAGTGACATTACCAGGAAACTGGTAATGTCATGTCTTGCTGTCTCTTTAATGTTGGCAGTGTTTTAGAACGGTTCAAGGAAATGCCAACACAGTTGCAAAACTTGCATTTCCTGGCTAACCAGTTATTGTTTCACTTAATTATACTCTTTCAGAATTTGATCTTTATGAGTATTGGTACTTGTCTATCATATGAGAAGATGTAGTAAGAAGCATTACAGTCAGTTTAATATGCTAATAGCAATGTTGTTGTGTGTTCTGCACAAACATCAAATGTGAAGTAACAAGATATTGTCTTGATTATTATATAGTTAATACACCACAATAAATGGGAAACGGCTGTAAAAGGAATGAATTGATAGTGAAGAAAGCATTTCATTTTAACATCTCGGCTCATATTGAAACAGCACGGTTTGTGCATTAAATACCTGCAAAATGATATTTTTTAGCCTCCAAAAGATTGAATGTCATGATGACATTTGCTGAACAAATACAAATTGCACTAAAATTGCTGTTTTGTGAATGATGAAACACATGTATAAATGGATCAGTGTTGATGTTTGCCAGTTATCATGAGGCGTTTCCAGACATCTTACTCATCCTGTCCTATCATCTCATATCCAACTTCTTCTGTCATCACAGAGAAAACACTGTTGACCTTCTTACAAATATGTTACTGACCATTTCAACCAGGTTCACCTTCTACGACGGCCCTCCTTTTGCCACGGGTCTCCCCCATTATGGCCACATCCTGGCTGGCACCATAAAGGACATTGTCACTCGCTTTGCTCACCAGAGTGGCTTCCATGTGGACCGGCGCTTTGGCTGGGACTGTCACGGCCTGCCCGTGGTAAGAATCTGTTTGAATTGTGGAGGTCTTTTTATTTTTATCCTTGGGGTATTCATTTGTCTAATTTTCTGTCTGCTTTTGTAGGAATATGAAATTGATAAAACTTTGGGGATCAAAGGGCCTGCAGATGTGGCCAAAATGGGCATCGCTGAGTACAACCAGCAGTGCAGAAACATTGTCATGAGATACTCCAACGAGTGGAAGGTGAGCGTCGATGAAAGCACAATATATGAGACAACTTTGTAGCCATACTTGTGAGGCCAGATGGCTTTTTTGCATTCCATGTTCCAGTCAAAAAACATAACTGATTTGGAATATTGTATTGAAGCTGCTCTTAAACATAGTTTAAGCATGAAATTACCAAAGTTAGATTTTCTTGTGGAGGATTTTGTTTGCGGATTGACCTAAAAATAAAACTTTTTTATAGTAAATTTCCTTGCATTATTTTGGTGTGCGCCCATGTTCTCTTGATTTGCTATGTTAATGTGTATTTTATTCCTAGATTTTAGTGAATCGAATGGGAAGGTGGATTGACTTTGAGAACGACTACAAGACTCTCTACCCGTGGTTCATGGAGAGTGTCTGGTATGAATGTCACATTTACCATCTTTTTTGTACAACTTATGGCTTAAATATTTGAATGCAAGTTATTAAATGTAGGCCATATTTGATAAACTAATAATACAGATTTATTTTGATTTAAAGTGTCTACTTAATATTCATCGAGTCCATCCCCTTATGTGCAGTTTGTCACTACTTCCCCTTTACATTTTTTTCATATGTCTTCGGTTCAGGTGGGTGTTCAAACAGCTGTACGACAAGGGTATGGTTTACCGAGGAGTCAAAGTCATGCCTTTCTCCACCGCCTGCAACACCCCCTTGTCCAACTTTGAGTCCAACCAGAACTACAAGGTGGGCACTAATCACAACCACCATCCCACCTCAAGTGGTCTTATGCAGCACGAGTAACACATTTGACGGTCTGGTTGTTTAATATATTGACTTGACTTAATCTCTGCTTCTCTTTTGTCTTCAGGATGTTCAGGACCCATCAGTGATCGTCAACTTCCCATTGGTTGGGAGTGAAGATGTGGCGTTAATCGCCTGGACGACGACACCTTGGACACTGCCAAGCAACCTGGCCCTCTGTGTTAACCCAGATTTCTTATACGTCAAGGTCAAAGGTGAGTGACGAAGCTCGACATGATTGTTCCAGTTCTATACTACGTACTTATTATATCCAGTAAGAAACTGTTGTTAGAAAATTTAGACACATCTTTAGGGGAAGATAGCAGCTTAAAATTCCGCTGCGCCGGTTAAAATATAAGCGCCAATATTTAATAATGATCAATTATCAATCAGTTATAGGTCCAGGGTCCAGATACAAAGGTGTCTGGGTCCGGATCCGGACCGCGGTTCCCCTGTTGGTGAACCCTGACCTATAAGAACCCCACAGAAAAATCCATGCTGTTTAATATCTAAAGCTTTTGACATGTCTCAGAGGGTTAATTACCTAGACAGTTTAAGTAGGTCTGCCACAGTTTCATAATGAACTGAAAATATTGAATTTACATCTTGCTGGGCTCATGTTCACAACATTGTTTAGAACGTTTATAGATCCGTCCTCATAAATGTATCTCTGGCAGTGAGCATCCACCCACCACAGTGAGCCTCATAACATCCTGTTGGAAACACTGGCTTGATTATAGGCCTATCTTTCTTTTAATACAAACATGTTATGCAATCAATGCTCTATACAATGTATCCTGTAGTATAAAAACAGTATAGATCATTTCTATTTTTAAAGGTATTGCATCAAAGCTAGAAATTCCAGTATTGTGACAACACAAGTATATACTGGTTATGTTGTTGCTGTTGACTGTAATTTCCTCAAATCACATGATGGGAAAGGAAAAAAAAACATCTGCTCACATAACCTGCCCTCAAACATGTTTGTGTCGTCGATTACTTGAAACACAAAGATTGATCGTTTTGTTAAGTGCTGTTGCTTTGATGCTGTAGCCAGAGGCCGCCGTTTTCTCTCTGAAAAGCTGGTTTCCCTTGTGGGTTCAGTGTCCTGGACCACACTGTCGGCTTATGGGTGTTTTTTGATTTTATTTAGACAGAAAAAAGGAGCTGTGCTCAGCTTTGCCAGATTTTACACAGAGGAGGGGATTTCTGCTCCATACCGTGTTGGAGTTTCTAGCCTTCGGATAAGTGCCAGCTGATGAAATACGATGTTTTGACGTTGAAGATGTAAATATGACACAGCAGTGTTTCCCCTAGGTTTACAGCTTCAGGGGGGGGGGACACACCGACCGACCGACCGACACAAACATTGAAACATGTTGGTGTTCATTTCTTTTCATGACCACCACAAAATGTGTTTTGTCACTGCAGTGGATTTTTCGTGGCTTTTCAAAGAAGAGTTAATTAATTGAAATCGGCAGGCTGCAAGATGGTCTCCTTGCAGCCTGTTGCGGATGTTTGTCTTGACCTGCAAATACATCAATTGTTAGGCTTTAAAAGTGAAAGCTGATCTCTTAAAATACTGTTAGCTTACACAGAAAATCCCATTGTGAAAAGCATATATTCCTCTGTTCATGGTGGAGAAGTCCCTCTCCCAGTTTACACTGCTGACTGGGCCTGAGAGGGCAAAGGCAGCCAGCAGGCTCCTTGTTGGGTTAGGGTGAGCAACTTGTTCCGTCTTCTCCACCGTGGGAGCGTTTAAGAAATGCAGATATGGCGGTTTGTTTTTCACGCGACATATTCAACGCTCTCTGCCGGCTGGTGGGAGCGTGCTCACCTGTGTGCGCGCCGGCATCGGAGCTCTGCGGCGCGCGAGACGGAGAGCCGAGAAGTGTTAACGCGACACGTAGAGACAAGAAAAGACACACTGGTGTGGAGATACGATCAATAACAGACGGCTGTTTAGTTTAATAAAAGAACAAAGACGTGCTCTTTAAGAAAAGGGACCTTAAATTACTTCTGCTGTAATCTGGCACTATAGAGAAATTACAGGGTGGAGGGCCGCCACCCTGGTAGAATGGTGGCGGAAACACTGCACAGGACTCTTTGTACTGAAACTTTGTTTTTATCTACAACCAACCAGACACTTCACATACATGAGCAATAACTTGACGCTAAGGCATAACTGAAGTTTAGGAGATGACTTCCTAATGTCAAGTTGGGAAATTGATCTTTGTAACGGCACAATCTGTGTCTTTAAAAAAAAAAAAGAAGACCTATCATTTCAACTTAAACCAATAGTTCTGTTCATGTGTTGTATGACTTCTACATTTGTTTGTAGGCCAGAGTCGGACCTGAGAAATGTGGGTGAACCACAAATCAGGTCACTTAAAAAAAAAAAAAGTGTTGTCCTTGTTCAAATATATAAAGAAATTCTCCAGAGAAGTGCCTTGTGTTCTTCCTGTTACCCTCCTGCAGTAGTTTGTGGTTCCCTGTGAAAGAAATGAGTGTTTAAAAAAAGAAGAAGTGTGACCTAGATTTATAGCAGGCGGTCATGGCCTCGTTGATCCTGCAGGGGGCACTGCTGGAGCACAGTCCGTCATCCTGACTGCACCGCCTGTGCTGCATGGGAGACCGCCTTAGAATACCAATGAATGTTTTTTTTTTTTTTTATCAGCGCAGTCTCTCTTTTTATCTCTCTCTCGCTCCCCGTCTTTATCCAATTTTTCCCTCCCCTCATTTTCTTATCGCTGTCTTTGCCTCCACATGCACCTGTTTTGTCCCTTCGTTGTTCTTATTTTCTGTCTCTTTTGGAGTCTCTTTCCCTCGCTGCCTTTGTGGTTTGAATTGAAGGGCTGTCGGCAGCAGCAGGTCTGAGCTGTGCAGTCATTTGTCACACCACTGAGGGGAAGAAACATCTTTTATTGATGCTGCCCCCTTTTCTCTCTCTCTTGTTGTCCCTGTTGTTCTCCATCTCCCTTTTATTGTTGCTAAAAATCCCCATTTGGCCCGGAGCTTTCAGTTTCCTCGAATGTCAGGCAGGTATCTTACGTGAGGTTGCAACTTTTCAGTAAACCCAGTTGCTGGTTTATTGGTTGTAACCACATTTATGGGTTCTTACCTGACCTTGACTTCATGTGTCGCTGTATTACTACGAAGCAGGGCTTGACATTGAGGGCTATTGGATGCTTTGTTTGATAAGTTGCTGGATATCGTACATGGAATTCGCTTCAATGAACATAAATCACTCAAAGGGGGCTATAGAGATGGCAGATTTGAAAAAGTGCCGTCCTCATCATTTCAATTCCCGCCTAATGTTATCCACTATTAGCTGTCTACAGAAAAGGAAATATACGAACGTCCGCTGAGATTTTTGAGTTAATGTTGTCACCTTCTCGGAAATATTTTTGTTTTGTTTGTCAATGGTCATGTGATGAAGTCCCACTTCCTTTTACCTGCTTGGACCGCCAAGTCAACCATGTTGCAGTTGGATTGGGCTTTTGGTTGTTGTTGTTTTTGTTGCCTTTCTGTTTATTGCCAGAGACGTAACATCACAGGTCTGGTAAACCTCTTTGGGTTCCACTGTAGCTTTAAGCTTTCCTTTACGCTATTCAGTAAATATTTTCGTCTTTCTGTTCCGCTCTTTGGCCTCATTTTCTTATCTTTATCTTTTTAATGCTTTATGGAATAATGACTATACAAATGACAAGGCTGTTCACAAAGTGGAACACGAGTTAAGAAGTCAAATACATATATTGAAAATTACAATAAATATCAAAACATGAAACCAAATAATATTGGATAATATCAAACATAAAACATTAAGTGATCTTCTTAATGTCATGTCGGGGCTCTTTAACTCTTCATGTGTTGTTCTTACTGTTTGTGTCCTGAAATGAGATGTTCTGGTTTAAACTGTGCCTCCATGTAACAGCAATACAGGTTTTAACACTAGCAGCCTTGGGATGAGTTTATTCAACTCGTGCGCCTGGCAGCAAAGTGTGAAAACTCAAAAAATGCATCAAAGCAACACTATGTAACAATTGTACCTTAAAATAACGACTTGAAAATAATTGTGCCACTGCAATGAGGTTTAATGTTGCGATTTGCGCCTCCGCCACTGCCATCGGGGGTCTGTGGGGAGAATACTTCACTATGTAAGATGTTGTACTACGACCTGCTTTCTGGCAGTGATTACGCAAAAGTCACATAGTGCCAGTCCACGCTCGCAGGTGACTTTTTATTTGCTCCGCTACGCGACTCGTAGAGACAGAGAGACATGCTGCTGTGGAGACGATCAATAACGGACGTTTAGTTTAATAAAAGAACAAAAACGTCTCTAAGAAAGGGACCTGACATTACTTCTGCTGTAATCTGGCGCGATAAGAGAAAATTACAGAGTTGCCGGCGGAGATTATTTATTTTTAACTCAAACTCAAAAGAGCCATATGCGTCACCGGAAGAGCCATATATGGCTCGAGAGCCAGAGGTTCACGACACCTGATCTGTCGTAACTGGGTATTTACGACACTGAAGTAAACGTTAAATACCTGAAGGGGGCGCTACAAGGGGAAAAACGACATCATGGGGCTTTAACATGTGTCTTTGTGTTCATCTCTCAGATAACGCCACAGAGAAGACCTACATCATGATGGAGGCCAGACTGGGAGCTCTGTTTAGGTCGGAGAGCGAGTACACTCTCCTCGACAAGTAAGTGCACAAGACTATCGCCACCTAAGAAAAACACTTCGAGTGCAAATGACTAATACATACTGACTAAAATGTTACATTGTTTCAATCAAATGTCCAGATTTGGATTCAAATCATTCTTGAAATGAAACCCAGGCCACATATTCTGTTTCACTTAGAAATGCGTCACCGTAAAGAAGCTTAAGACTCTCCAACGTCTGTTCCTTTTATATGTAGTTAATCCAGCTGGCAGGTTTCAATTACAATGCCCCTTTGCTGACTACTTTAGAAATTATTTCCCCAAAATGACAGACAAGTATTGAACAGCACAGTTCAGTCCTATTCCATTACTGTCGACCCAAATTGTAATGTCTACTGTAGTTTCAACTCCTGACTACTGTTCAATGTTATCAGTACATTCTTTTTTGACCGCTGCACTTGCAGGAGGTTGGACTCTTGTCATTTTAGAGCACATCAAAGCACTGGTTGTCTCTCTATTATCGCTGACAATTGCTGCTAAGTGGCATTGAAGCCAATATGGCTGACCCCTGTAATAATGTTAAGTGTTGATGTACCGCGCTCAGAGTTGATGTTTTTCCATTAGGCGTTTGTATCAGTTTTTACTCCCCCACTATCTTCTTAACCTTTAATACTCTTCTCTTCATGTGGGACACTGAAACTAAGTCAAGAGAATTCAAACCTAGCTATGGTCTTTCATTAAGCGTCAAACTTGTGTTTCACAGTCACTGTGAAAGGTTTTCTCTTTCTTTATAACGGGATTAAAGGTGCAGTGTGTAGGATTTGGCGTCCTCTCGCGGTGAGGTTGTAGATCTCAAGCAACGGAAACTTCCAACGAAAAAAATGCAAATCACCTCATTAGAGCCAGTGTTGTGTCCTCTATGTAAAAACACTGCGGCCCGCTCTATATGTCTATATAAACTGCTAAGGTCACAAAATCACAACAAATCTGGGGATCAAGGGATTGTACATATTATTATGATATTGCATTTCTGCTAATAGATTCTCTTAAATGTAACACTTTTCCTTTTTTGAGACACGGATGAAATGACAAAAGAATTGGCAATGTGCGTTTCACCAACTGTGTTTTTTATGTGCCGCACAAAGCACACAAAGCTCTGAGGAATTCTGGAGCAAAGGGTGAAGTGTAGAATAGAGCAGGAAAGAAAACTCTGCAAAGGGAAATAAAGAAAACACCCGAGCGAATACAGAATACACTGAAATCTAATGAAGCACATTTTCAGGCACGACTTATACCCACTCATCCCATATCTTGGACAAATGAACTGGCAATGAAGAAGGCATGTTGATGCCTCAGCTGGCGGGAGCCTCTTCTTCAAAGTCTCCATATGCAGAAGAAGAGATTTATCTGTATGATAATTGAACTGCCAACACAAACTTAAACCTTAAATTAAGATTTTAGTTTCTGTCCTTAAAAGAAATCTAGCAATGGGAATGCTGAAGTATGAATCATAACATATATCCTAAAAACTTCCTTTCTTTTCTTTTTTCTTTTCTTTTTTTAGATTTCCCGGCAAGACTCTGAAGGGGAAAAAATACAAGCCTCTCTTCCAGTACTTTGCCAAGGTCAGTGGTCTTGTTCTTGTTCCACAGGTTTATGTATTATTTTCCACAAACTGAAGACTTATGTCTGACTTTAATTATCTGTCTGACCACAAATTGGCAATTCTGTTTATGTTCTCTACATCTGTCTCTTAATTGCTCTCTTTCTATCAACATTTCTATTTGTAGCTCTATTTGTTTTGCTTCCTCACCACTCGCCCTCTTTCATCTAATTCTCCTCATCCTTGTTCCCTTTAGTGTGAGGAGACGGGCGCGTTCCAGGTGGTGTTGGATAACTACGTCAAGGAGGAAGAGGGCACAGGAGTGGTCCACCAGGCACCTTACTTTGGAGCTGTGAGTTTGGCTTTTACTCATTTCCCTCATAGTGCATTAAGAGATTAGTCTTTTGGTTTATAAAATGACGGAAAAAACTAATTGGCCACTGCTATTCTCCAAAAGATAGTGAAATTAACATTATTTCAGCACATTTCAAGTACAGACTAGTAATTGTTCAGCATTTTGACACAATAAATGACTCTATTAGTTATTTAACTAATTGTTTCAGCACCACTTCTGTAGTTTACTAAAAGTACACACGTGTATAATAGCATGATATGAAAATTGCAAATAGAAGTGGGGAATTAGCAACTACTAACTAAGTGTTTTAAAATATATCTTGACAGATATATTTAGATCAGTCGGATAATGTCTTAGGCATTTTAGTCAACGCACATTAAAGACTCAAAACCAACCACGGCTTTTATTGGGAGTGTCTTTTTTTCAAAATGTAGTAATGCACAGAGGTGTACAGTGTATTTATTTCGCGTATATAAAAAAAGGCTTTACCGTGGTTATTTCATATAAACTATTTATTTATTGAATAACCCCAAAAAGCACAGTATAGATACCACAGTTAGGAGTGTATTGTGTGCAGCTTTTGTTGTTAATCATCTGTCACTGAACGGGCCTCCACCTGCCTCTTGTCAGGCTCACCTCCTCCTTTATAAATATAATGTACTTCATCTCCTTAAATAAGAGACTTGGAGTACAGTCTAGAAATGTACTTCTGAAGCATTGCTTCTCGTAAGATTGTTAATCCAGTCCTGAAGATGCTCACATAGGGCTAAACAAGGTCCTCTGTTGGGTAGTTAGGATAGTTGCATGTCAAAATGCCCTTGAGCAAGACACTGAACCCCCAGTCGCTCCCCTGGTGCTTCACTGCAGCCCGCGGCTCCTTAATAACTAAGCATGGGTCAGAGAAGAAGAGAAGAATTTCCCTACTGGGATCAATAAAAGTTTACATTTATTTTCTGTTGTTTCGATAGCTGCACTATGAGTGCCTTTCTCCTGCTCAGGTGCAGACGTTGGTTGATGCATCACTTTACAAGAGTACTGAACTTCGCCCCAAACAATAATTGTTCTTGATGTCAACAAATTAAACGATTGTTCTATTATATTTATATAATTATTTTCCATCAAGAATATTCAGCACCTGCTGTTTATTTTCCCAGTTTCGGAAATAATTTAATTAACAGATTTTTCTTTGAATACCTTCAACTATATTATATTTTAATATATATGTACTGACAAGAATGTTTTCAGAAACATCTGTATTGGAAGCTCTAGCTCCAGGTTATTCCTACAGTGTGGAAGCCGATGCTGCAGTGCCAGTAGAGGTATTAAGTTATTTCTGATGCCCTTCACATCCCATTTACATTTGCATTTAAAGGGTTTTATGTGTTATTATTTGGTAACACTTCTGTTATTTATTGATCACATTCACTTTGATTGGTGGCTGAAGATCCAAAATCAAAATGCTTTTACTCTGGAGATGTACAGGAAGAAATGCGCTGCCAAAGTACATTCTTCACATTTTATGTTGTTATGACTGGATGTGATCCTGTGAGCCATCCGTCTTGGATCTTGACAGGGTGCTTGAATACAAAATGCATTTACAGCTGGACACTGCTCCGATCTTTCATGCATAGCTGTCACATAGCTGTCATATGCTTCTTTCAACACTGCAAAAAGTATCCAGCTCAACAAGGAATTTGATATGGAGTCATAACATTTCTTTGGACTGGCGAAACCGGCTGCCAAAGGGGTTAGATGGTTATTTATTTAGATAAAAGGTTGGTTCATTTCAGAGTATATAATTGAAACAAATGACATTAGCTTGAATTAAATGGCTCACTGTATCAAGATAATCTAACTTAATTACTTCCAGACACATTTTCTCAAAATGTTGCAAACGGCTCCAGTAAATAACCTTGTTAAAATTAGGGCTTCTAACAATAATTGTTATTATTAATTGTTCTGACTTTTGGAATTCATTGTTAATCATTAATAAAAATGCCAGAAAATAGGGAAAAATGCCTTTTATAATTCCCCTCGAACAAAAGCTGACGTATTCGGCTGCTTGTTTTGTCCCAACTCAAAGGAGTTACTACATCCTTATTCTTTGGAGCATGTTTGTAAAATATATTACTCTGGATTAACAGATTTTCAAAGGTGTTGCCAATTAATCCATTGATTAATCAACCAATCCTTTCTGATGTAGTTATTTTGCATTGAATTGCATTAATAATGAATATAGAATTGGATGATACAAATAGCATCACTCACTAAACCCTCTGAACTGTGTATTATTCTCTCTAGGATGATTACAGGGTGTGCACCGAATACAAGATCATCCAGAGGGACCAGGCTCCGATCTGCCCTGTGGACGCCTCGGGCTGCTTCACTTCAGAGGTCACTGACTTCGCGGGACAGTATGTCAAAGTGAGTGACACATCAGACATTTACATGTAGACCAGGTTAACAGACATTTCAGGCTTCCACCCTTGATGAGAGCCACTGGTTTGAGACATGTGATAAAACCCTCAATGATACTGAAATGACATTTAATTTACCGCTTTCTGGTCACTTTTCTATTCCTCTCCATTTGCTCTCTTTATATACATAAATACATCTTTCTATTAGGATTTGTTCACTCTTCCATTCCAAACAGTCGCACTAAAATGACTTTCCTTTTGGACATAGATGTAACGTCGTTCCTAATAATGTTCAGTGGGAATTGAGATGAGAATATGAAATATTCATCATGTTTTCCAAATGTAATTTCAAATGATTCTTGAGGCGCATGACTTGTTTGTTGACGTGGAGAGTGTTATGGGAATTGGCGTCAACGCAGATACACACGGTTGTGTCGGAAGACCTGCTCGCAAAGCACATTGTCACTGGGTGCCTTCTCCGTCGCACCCAACTTCATTAGCATCCTAAGTGGATAGTCTTACATGATCTCTTCACTATTTCACATCCTGGTGTCAGGGCCAGGGAGTGGACTTGACCCGCTTGGCCAGTAACAGTACAGCGTTAGCTAATAAAGGGCATGACGCCACGGTTCACTGAAAGTGTGTCATGATCCACTTTTGAAATATGTTAAAACCAAGCGTTAGTTTCATGGCTGTCCGACACATTCTTTATTGCGGCATAAAAACTCCGAGGTGATCTGAGGGAGCGCCATTCGCGACGTGAGCTACACAAAGAGAAGGCGAGCCGCTCCACTCTGGAAAAAAAAAATAACAACCCAGTATTTTAGCGACCATGAGGGCTGCATCGTACACCCAGAAGAACCTGCAGGTCAGCGGCTCCAGCGGCAGAGTAAGGGTTCAGAGCCCGTCGCCTTCCCGGTGCCGCGGCTCCTCGTACGACAACCGCGGACGCGGCGGTAATAATCGCAGCACCGCCGTCGAGTTGGGCACAGAGATACATCACCAGCATGCCAACGAGAAGGAGGAGATGCAGGAGCTCAACGTCAAGTTTGCCGGATACATCGAGAAGGTCCAGGCACTAGAGCAGAGAAACGCGTCTCTTCAAGCCGAGCTGGCCGCGCTGCAGAGCCGCTACAAGGGAGGCCCCACGGGCATCGGAGAGGAATACGAGCTCAAGTTTCAAGAGGTGCGGGAGCTGATCGAGGCGCTCACCAATGAGAAGGGAGTCGCCGATATCGAGCGAGGCTACATTGAAGAAGAGGCGGAAGTGTGGAGGCTAAAGCTGGAGGAGGAACTGGCGCTGAAGGAAGAGGCAGAGATCATCCTCACGGAGTTTCGCCAGGATGTCGACAACGCCACGCTGCAGAAGGCCGAGCTGGAGAAGCGCATAGAGCAACTGGTGGCCGAGATCGAGTTCCTCAAAAAGCTCCACGATGAAGAGGTGGCTGACCTCATTAAGCAGATCGAGGACTCAAAGATCACGGCGGAGCTGGACGGCGATCGGCCCGACCTCGCCGCTTATCTGCGCAACATGCGCGCCGAGATAGAATCTGCGGCGGCCCGCAACGTCCAGGAAGCTGAGAAATGGTACAAGAGCAAGTTTGACACCCTCAAGGAGCACGCTGGCAAGAATGAGGTGCAAATGAAGACCATGAAGGACGAGATCACAACCTTCCACACTCAAGTGTCAGAGCTGCAGAACCAGATTGACGGCGTGAAGGCTCGCAACGGAGCGCTGGAGCAGCAGCTGGAGGACATGGAGATGTCCCACATGGATAAAGTGGACGGCCTCCAGAGTATCATCGCTCAGTTGGAGGCCCAGCTCTGCCAAACCAAACTAGAGATGACGAAGTACCTCCAAGACTACCAGGACCTGCTGCACATTAAGCTCAAGCTGGATGCAGAGATCGCCACCTACAGGAAGCTGCTGGAAGGGGAGGAGCATCGGCTTGGAATTGACAAAATCGTCTAACGCGGCGACCGGCAGAGCGTTGAGGAGTGGAGGGATCGGCTCGTACTCGTGAAGGAGATTCTTCCCAATCTTCCCATTTCCCCTCTACTTTACCATCCTTATCCAAGGGCTGGGTATTGTTTGAAATGTTTCGATACGATGCCAATTTGTGTTTCAGTCCGGATGCCAAAATTACACTTTTTTTTAAACCTTATTTGGGGATATGTTTTTTTGTACAAAACATTTCTTTGGACAAGGACAATTATATAAAATGTAAAATGTTGTCCAATCACATGTTCTGTGTGTTCTTTGACAATCATTTTGCCCAATTAGAATATTCTGAAAATGGCAAAATATTGATTCAACAAACGGAGGAAAAGCAAATACCTACTCTCAGTAGGTGTCCACCCTCCTTTTAAAAAAAGAACATTTTAAGCAGTCAGTCTTGTACAAAAAATAAGCTAAACAAGAATTATGTTTCTATTGAATCTAGCTTTCTGTACTTGAGCTTCTTTTGGTGACACATTGAGATTTGATACCCAGCCCTTCTTACTATTTTACTATCCTTGCCGTACCCTGACCCCGTTACCCTTACATCTTTGCTCTTTGAACTTCTCAAAACAACCCTCCTGTCTTCCCCTCTTACCAAGTCTACCCTGCCGCCTCCAGCATCCCCCTGGATCCGGTGTATTGACCCTCTGGTGTCCTTAGTTAGCCTCTTTTTTCCCTTTTTTTTCCTCCTGTACTATGTGTCCTACAACACCCTTGTTTATGTCACCTTCCCCTTTTCCTGTCAACCCCACCGTTGTACTGCTCGCCACTCCTGCCACTTCCCGTTGCTACATCTGCTCACTTTTTGCTGACACTGCTATCTTGATAAACATGTAGGATCTCCCTCCTTTTACAAAAAACAACCCCTTTTTTCTTACTGGGAGGTTTCACATCTCAACCCAAACAAAGCACAGCTGATGCTGTCAGTGTTTCGACGATTGACTATTTACACTAATGTTGACCAACTGTTACATAATAAAGATTGTGTGTGCATTCAAAATCATATTTTTTCATTTTTTCCTGTGTGTCTGGTTTCACTCCTATATTATTTGTCTTTACTGGTCTACTTCGTCTTTCTGTGTTAACTTCATTTCTCCGTCTCTTTGACTTCTCATACCTTCATCTTAACCTACGAATTACAGTTAACGTTTTGGATAGTCGGGCTCAGTAAATATATTTATCCTGTAGATAATACCTAAAAACTGAATAACCACTAAAGAATAAATTGTCCTATCACAAAGGTCTTCTAAAAGAGTCACACGTATGTGAGTAATCTAGTCAATATGTCAAGTAACTCTTGTGTGTACCGAATTGGCCAGGTGGGGAAATTCTCTCAATTGGTTGCAGGCGAAGCTCCAATGAATGTCCACCTCACAGGTGCTCTTTCATGTTTTAATGAGCCGGGTCAGGCCATAACAAAATGTACTCCTGGCTGAGAAAATTTGAAACCATTCTCGCTACAAAGAGGTCACGACCAACAGTCTGCCAACACCTCGCTGAGAAGTCCTATTTATGAGCTTGCTGTGAATTGCGCTGTGAGCTTGGTTAGAGGGAGATGAAACGGTGCACGGAGAGGCACACGGCTGATTGCATATTAGATTGTTGGCCATAAACAATGAGCTGGATGACAAAACAGACCATTTCTTCCTCCCTCTTTGGTAGTATTGATCAAACCTGAATGAGCAGACCTTGGCTGTGACTTTACCTTTTACTCAAAGGGAAACTTAAAGTTGTGATGCATTAAACAACGCAGAGCTTTCCTACCTGAATGAGAAAATGTAATATTCCAAGTAGAATATGTTGACCTAGTGATACATGCTTGTCCTTAGCTCTAGCCGTAGCCTCAGACAGCCGGTGGTGCACAGCCGTGTCGTCATGGTATGGTTTTACTGGGAACCTCTCTTGTATGCACGAGTAGTAAAGTAAACATGTTCCGATAGCTACAATAAAATATTTACGATGTAATATATAATTGTAGTAGTGCAACTGCAGTTTATGATTACACAAGCATTTCTGAGCTTTGTGCAATATTATGTAAAGAACACACGTTTAAGACCATGATAATTATTTAAGAAGAGTGTTTTTTTTTTATTATTCTGAGATTCATTAAATGGTGTGCTGGTTTTAAATACTGCTTCTGCGTTAATTATGTGAATTCTTTTTAGCAATGCACATTAAAAAAAATAGACGATTATAGATTTGCTTCATGAGAAACTGCAGGTTCCAGTAATTGTGCTTGACAGCGCCTTCATTAATAGAAAAAGACGAGAAAAATAGCGAGATGCTTAATTTAAAAAGCTTGAGTCGCAAATGTCATAACTTCCTAATATGGCTTTCACTTGGACTTTTATTATCATCCTTCAGTCATCACCTCCTTTTTTCATGTTTAAACTAATTAACACCAGGTGAATATCTTGTTTTTCCTGACGTCCAGTTCCTTAACTTCTCACCTTTCAGCAATGATGCACAGGTGTACTCAAGTGTGTTTCAGTGCACTATGATGTCACAGTTGGGTGTAGTTCCAGGTGCAACGCTGCACCTTCTGACCACACCAAACCACATGGGCACCACCGGGAAACACTGCTTTCCCACCTGGTATTGTGTTACTCTTTAACGCTGCACATTTTACAATTGTTTTCTATTTTCTTTGTTTTGATTTTTGTTTTTAGGAAGCCGACAAAAATATCATCAAGTGGCTGAAGGAGAAGGGTCGCCTCGTCAATGCCATCAGTGTCAAACATAGTTACCCCTTCTGCTGGAGGTGAGGCTAACAGTCAAAGTGTGAAACTATTACCTCTGGGCCACGTTGGGGGGGCAGCTTCCAACTCACTTGAACTAGAAGCATCACTCGTCCACTGGCGACCATTAAAAACAACGCTTATAAAAATATCCCCACTTGCTGCAGATGTTAGGCCTCTACACATTATATTATATTTTCTACTTTAATACACTCAGCCTTATTTAGTGTTAGAAAACATTATGTACAGTTCAGCATTCAGTACAGTGTTAAAAAAGTTTGTGGTTCTTCTCCAATCACGACTCCCTCAGGACCATTAGAGGTTTTGTGGTCTGCACAGAATCAATTCACAAAGCCAATGTCAGCATGGTCACACACACACACACACACACAAACACAACCTCACATTATCACATCGTCACAACCACATGCAGATCTACAAATGCATATTCTATTTTTTTAAGCAAACTAAATCCCCGTCTCACTCGGAGCAGCTGCAGGCTGTGACCGGAGCAGGATTAATGAACCCAGTAAATGGCAGAGATGTGCTCTTTATGCCTCAAGGAGACACGGGCTCGTGGACATGAACCCGTGATGTGAACCACTTGGCACCTCCAAGGTAGAACTCGGCAAAGTGAACGGAGCTCTGCTTTTAACAAACCTCAAAATAATATATCTGAAACCAAAAATTAATTGAAGAGATGACAAAAGTCGAATGCTATCAAAACATATTGTAGTTGAGTTAGAAGAAGTAGAACAATGTAATAGAATTATGATGCTACATAGTGTGATTTGGATTTTCCATTTATTTGTACTTATTTATATCTTCCACTGTTTCTGTAGTTTCTCAAGTCTCTCTTGAGGTGGAGTCCACAGCCGTGCTCGTGGCTGTTAGCTTGACTGTGACTGTGAATGCTGTTTTTTCTTGATATATTTGGTGACAAAATCAAACTATGGAACCAATTTATATTTTGACCTGACCCTAGATAAAGAGAAGAGATCCCCGAAGAAATTCTGATTGGTTCTCTCTATTCCTCTGAATTACCAACAGTTGTTCATATATTTCAGTGTGACTCACCGACCGATCAACAGTGCCACTCTTACAGCAATGCTGCGAGCGTGGCTAAAAAAACACCGCCACCTATTATTCACTGAACCAGGCCAGATTCTATTCAGTGGTAAATACAGCGAATCAACAGCAGAACAACATATAACTTACTCTGCAAAACAACAAAAAATCATCAAAATCCTTTCCCAACCTGAAGGAAAATGGCTTGCTTCATGAATTATGATTTGTCTTAGGAGTGCATTTTATTCTGCAGACCCATGTTTTATGTAATGTGTTGATGTGCTTTCAGGTCTGACACTCCTCTGATCTACAAAGCCGTCCCCAGCTGGTTTGTTCGAGTGGAGCACATGGTGGACAAACTACTGGAGAACAACGGCAAATGTTACTGGTAAGCTGTTTTCGGAGACGGCTGATGGCTAGCGTGGTGCTAAGCGACAGGGAATTGGCAGCTATGCGCCTCAAGTGGACAGATGGCAGTTGCGACCCCAAAAGAATTACAGCCCTGATTCTGCATGACCACGTCAAGTTCTTTGCCTCTGCATGTCAGCTACGCTTTACTGTGCATATATTTATCTTTACCTTTCACTAATTAAGGATAACATCCTTCTCGAAGCATTTTATTATGATGCACACAGGACGGGTGTTTTTAAGGAAAACATTAGCACGATGCTAATTTCTAAATGCAGAACGCAAAGCAAAGTAAGCGACGGCGCGCTGGCTTTGCTGAGTGGTATTACCCCCGGTGCTCCCAGTGCTCCCAGTGCTCTTTTTTGAGCCTCAGTAGCTGCCTCTGGTAATGGGACTGTCAAACTAAGATGAATGGGTAGCCGCTAGTAAGGTGAAGACGCACAGACGCACACACATACCGGCACAAACGCACACACTACTTTAGAGGCTATATTTGTTATATGAGGGGTACGCGTGTCATATTGAATACAAGACAGCTATGTCAAAGTAATTTACAGTATGTTATGGGGTATTTTCGGACAACTCATTATCTATGGATCTGCCTTTTAATATTTCAATTAATCACATGGTTTAGAAAATGTCTGGTAAAGGTGCTAAAAACACTAACAGTGTTTACCTCAGGGGGAACAGGAAGGCGGCGTTATCAGCTATAACTGCTTATAACTGGTGTATGACAGCGGTGCAGAGCGGCCAGCACAGCGATGTGAACCAAACCAGCAGAACATCTGATTACAACACACACACACACACACACACACACACACACACACACACACACACACACACACACACACACACACAGGGAGAGTGATGTATTTATATGCTCAGCTATAAATTACACCACTATATATCTTTACATAGCTAATGGACGTTTGCTGCTATCATAATAATATCGAATAGAGGACCTTTTGAAAATTAGTTGAAACAACCATTCAACACATTTTTGCTGATCACATTTCAGAATCGGTTGGGTGTTTCAGCTCAAAAGTTAAATGCAAAGAAATGTAACATATATGTAGACATAATGAAACATTTACAATGAATTTGTTCAATATGTTCAAAACATCTCTGTAAATTCATAATTATTTCAGGAGACATTATGGCCATCCACACGTTTCCTCCAGTGGTTGCAGGGTGAAGCTCTTTTGCAGCTTTCTAATTAAGCTTATACTCCATCCTTAATTCTGAGTATTATTTTTCCTGTTTTGCGCTCCACTTTTATACTTGAGTTTTAACCTCAGGACGGTTCTCTGTCTGTCTGTCGCTCTGTCTCGATGGATGTTTGTGAGGGTTGCCAACTCATCTGCATTTTCCTTCTTTTTTTTAGAAAGTCCAATATTTCCTGTTCTCAGTTCCTCTACATTCAATTCATGTTAGCTGATGAAGACTTAAAAGAATCCTTCAGAAAGCAAAGTGTTATTACCATATTCTCAACAGGATTTCTTCAATGTAGCTCTCCTTCCTCCAGTGTGCAGCGGTTCTAAGTATACTGAGAAAGTTCAGGCTGATTTCTCCAGATGTCTGTCTGTCTGAATAAATTAAGGACTAAATTAATGAGTGCTCGCAAGGAGAGCTGCTCTCTTAGCAGGAAGCGCCTGATTTCAGAACATAGTTTCTTGAAATGTGGTGACAAAAGAATCGGACACGTGTTCTCCTCCATTGGACTTTTGTCCGTCTCTTTTATTCAAACCCAACTGTTTGCTAAGCCACTTAGAAATGCATCACTTTTTGAACAATGGGTCCTTGATTTCAGACAGTGGCAGACAAAAGCAGGCTTCACATTTTTACCCGGCGACTGTTGATTCTGTCGGCTGAAATGACATTTGTATTTGTCGCCCGCAGATAATAAGCTAATTAGTAAGCAAGCTAATAACTGTTAACATCTGTTAACGTTTCTAAAGTTAGAGCAGAGAAACGGAGTATAAAACAACACAACCCTGTGCACACTGCTTCACCATGTAGAGGCATCCAAAGCTGGACAGACCTGCCTCCATAGATACAATTACTAAGCCATGATTGGACGGCCACCATTCAGGAGGAGTGGTTACAATGTATTTCCTGATTAATTACAAATTGTCAGTCATCAGTTTCTATTTTCAGGGTTCGTACGGTCATGGAAAACCTGGAAAAATCATGGAATTTTAAAAAGTAATGGAAAAAAAAAGTTTTGGAAAAGTCATGGAAATTTGTTATCGCCTGTTCATTTAGGCCGAGTTTGAAACAATTCATATGTCTTTTTAAAGATAAACGCTCAAAATATAAACCGGCGTACGCTCTCAATACGCAACATGTTCTAAATGTTTCATGTTTATACCGAGATTTCAGTTTGGTCATGGAAATTTGGTTTAAAGTCATGGAAAAGTCATGGAAAAGTCATGGGAATCCATCGATCAACATGTGTAAGAACCCTGTATTTTTCTTCCCTCGTTTTTTTTCTTCATGTTTTCATGCACACGTCCAATGGGTCCTGAGCACAACTTCTGTCCCTCTGCCTCGCTCTTGTATCCGTCCCGAGTTTCTCTGACTGATAATAGAAGCCTGTACGTGTTAAATGGCTCCTCCTGTGTGTCTTGAGCACAAGACGGCACATTTTAAATTCTACATTTAGAAGAGTGGGAGGACCAGGCGGTGGGCGAGTGTTCACGGGGGGCTGGTGAGCAGCAGCAGCAGCAGCGAAGAAGAAGAAGAAGAAGAATCATTAAATTGATATATTAGGGGCCTAAATAGAAATGCCTCCTCCAAATGAGAATTGATGAACTCGTTGCTTAGCACGTGGATCCTGACGACAATTTATCCCCCCCCCCCTTCTCCCCCCCCGTGCTCTGTTCTATGAGCAACACTGCCTAGCAAAGCAAGAAAGGGGGACAGAAGAAAATGAGAGGAAAAGGAAGAGATTGCGAGATAATGGATTAAAGCTTGAAATCGGTTGAGGCCAAATAGGAAAACAGGAGAGCAGGAAAGGGGTACGGAGGAGGAAGATGCCTTGGAGGGAACGTTAACCTTTTCGGTTGAGCTTCATAAATACAGCAACGCAGTTTATTTTTAGGGCTAAAACGAGGAAGAAGGAATAATGGACATTTTGACCATGCTTGATCTTGTTGGAAGTAAACGTATTGCACGTTACATTAGCAGGGCATCGATGGGTTTTAAAAATCAGAAAAGGCATACATTTTATTCCCAAAAGTATTTTCTCTTGCATACAGTGGCAGTAACGTTAGTTCCTAAATGGTTTTGTATCCATCATGTCCCACTTATAGTTTTTAGGTGGGTGATGTTTTGACAGCGGATTGTGAGGCTGTTTAGTGTTTTCTTGTTTTAGCAAACACCGTCACCACTGCCAGCTCCAGGAGCGAGGAAGCTCATCTCAAAATGAGCAAATGTTCATTTTGGCTAAACTTTAAATCAATAAATAAATCTCCTCCGTGTCTATCAATCTATTCACACACTGCTGATCAGACTCCAGAATGTGCTCAAAAGTCTCACATTTAACTTGATGAATCCTACAGAAAACCTGATTAAATGGTTTCTCGAAGTGTTTGTAAACGGCTTTTAAATGATGTTAAAAAAGTGTGACTGCAATATTCTTGGTGTGTGGCATTCAGAGTTGAATCTCCTTGTATTTAAATTAATCATCTTCATTTCTCTGTTTCGGTAGGGTTCCAGAGTTTGTGGGGGAGAAGCGTTTCGGGAACTGGCTGAGAGATGCACGGGACTGGGCGATCTCCAGGAACCGTTACTGGGGCACTCCGATCCCTCTCTGGGTCAGCGACGACTTTGAGGAGGTCAGCAAAACACACGGATACACACTTGTTTTAATAGAGCGCCCAATGCTTGTAATGTGTGTTTGTAGTCTGCAGATATCACACAATTTGTCTGTGTCACGGCCAAATACCACGACAGTTACTCTTTTCTAACGGCTGGCAACACCCATGAATCAATCTGGGCTTAGAACGAGAAGGCTTAGTTGAAAAGTTGAACTCTCCATAAGTCAGACTTTTATTTATTTATTATTATTGTTAATATTTTATGTCTTTACAAATGTTTTTATGTCTCTCTCCGAATAGCAGACTGGTCTCAGAAATCCAAGTTTTCTCATAAATGTGCAGTGTGAAAATGTTTCTCACTGACCTCCTTTTGACACATAATTTAGCATATATGGTGTGTGTGTGTGTGTGTGTGTGTGTGTGTGTGTGTGTGTGAGAGCCTTTCTTGCATGACAGAGTGAGGTGACCACGGTGTCAAACCAGGGAGTGCAGCGTGACTCCGTCCTGCAGTCTGAGTCGGCTCCCCTCAGGCACCATTACGAGTGCCTCCGTACACCCAGCACATGAATGATTCATTTACGTAAACAGCGAATACACCAGAACCAAAGTGTTTGCTTTCTCTTCATGTCGTTAAGTCGCCTTAACCGGACTGCAGGGGGGGGGATCGAGGGGACGATCGAGGGGACGATCGAGGGGACGATCGAGGGGGAGGAAAGGAAGGATGACACGGAAACTGAGGGGATGGAATACATTATCGTGTGAAGAAAATGAGGAAGTGAAATGCATGCGAAGAGGGGGGGAGGGGGAGGACGGGTTAAAAAGAGGGGGAGGGAAATAAATGGAGGGAAGAAAAAATAAACGGACAGCCGAACTGTATGAACGTTCGGCTGGTTATGGATGTTCGTCGCCAAACCCGGCCAACTGTGTGAAGTCGCCTGAACTGAACAGAGACGTCACAATTGGGTTGTTTGAGCGTTTTAAAAATGGACGTCTTACTCCCTCGGCTGAAAGAGGCACAGCCAGCGACCTGCTTGCTGGAAATAGCATTGTGACTGTTTCCAGAACACTTGTGCTCCCTGGTGCCTCTTTCAAACGCCCCTCAGCGGCTAAGCACTCACCCAAAACTAAAGCTGTAAGTGAGTCCAGTCCGTCACTCTGTCTGTGTGTGGCAGCGTCATTTCTCTCTCTCTCTCTCTCTCTCCCTCTCCCTCTCGCTCTGTTTTTTCTAGATGCCTTTCTTTGATTCTTCTGTTGTATGTGAAGGTGGTTTTGTATGGGGCTGAATATGGGCCACATTACCTGCCATGAGGTAAAACTAGAGCAGAGCCTACAGGTTAATAACTCTCTGAGGGGACCGGATAACACACTTTACCATACTTTATAATGTAGAATTACTCAGGAAGTGTATAGTGTAGGCCTCCTTTTAATTTGTGTTGTATTTTGATAGATGCATTAGAATTATTTCTATGGTTTACACTACAGTCCGTTGCCGGTTTTCAAACGGACCGTTAAACTCATGTAGCACACACACTGTCTCATTTGTCTCATCGCACAGCAATGGTATACATTTTCTCATCGTTACCATAATACAATAAATAAATGGTAATATTTATGTTCAATATTGTACATGGTCCCGTATAAATGTATTTTGTTTAAAAAAAATCATACACAACAAGAAAGGGTAAAAGCACGTATCCCAAAATGTCAAAGAATTCCCATCAGTAAAATGAACCGTGAGACACATACCGGTAACCGAAATTGCATTTAACAACAACATTTTAAATGTTGGTGATAATTCATTGTACAAACTAACTCATTTCATGTGCTTATTGTAAAGTGTGGCTCTACCTATAATGGATTTCTGGAGGCCAACACAGATATTTAGATTTTTTTTAATCAGATCATTACTTATTCATCGTTGATAAAATGTCAGAAATATAATCTAAAGGCCTAATGTGATGTCTTACAATAAATGTTTTGCTTGATGATTCAAAGTTAATTGCTTATTTCAATTGTTGGTTAATTATCTTTGCATCAACTCATCGATTACCTTAATAATAATAATTATAACAATAATCGTTCATTTCCATCTTCAGGAAACTTGTTACTGACAGCTGTTCTGTGATATTGCTCACTCAACCGTTACCTTTTGTGTCCGTGTGTGTGTGTGTGCTTGTACTTCAGGTGGTGTGTGTCGGGTCCATAGCTGAACTGGAGGAACTGACCGGTGTCAAAGTGACTGATCTGCATCGGGAGAGGTGAGTCACCGATCAAACACCCAGATGATCAGCCGACCACCTGAGCTGTACTCGGTGGTGTGTGTCTGCTGTGGTTGTGCGATAGCCTCACATTCAAAGGCTGTACGTGTGTAGATGGGTGGGCACGAGATGATACGTTTATAATATTTTGTGTGTGTGTGTGTGTGCCGGCCCACATTAAATCTGCTCTCTGCCTCTCTAATGTGACCTGACTGCTTCAACCACAGACCACACTCATCACCCTTGTCTTTCTTTAATTGATTGGAGAGGGGAAGGGGCCTCTGTGCGGCTCCTGGATTTTGGATTGTTTGTTTACAAGTTGCCTGTGCAGGTTTGGAAGATGTGGAAATTATTTCAATAATCCCTCAAGGATAAATAAAAAAAAACTCCTCTAATTTAATGAAGTGTATCTTATGTTTGAAAGTGGTGTGGTGGTTTGAACTTTCGAAAGTACAAAAGATGTATGCATCTCTAACAACTAAATGGGCAAACTGCATCATATAATGAGATGTGAAGTAGCCAAATCCTAGAGATAATGGCTCTGCCTGCATTGTTACTAAATGCTTAGTAACACACCACGAAGATTACATAATAAACTCCTCAAACTGTACTCTGCAGTGCATTTCTTTTTGTAATATTCCTGCTTAACAGGCTCTCTTTCCGCAATAAGCTTCCAGAAGCAGCAGAGTACTGCAGCAGAGAGGCCTTTGTGGTGACTAAAGGTATAATCTGCAGTTTAAAGGCCTGAGTGCTAATAGTTCTAGTAATGTGTAGTAGGCTGTTGCTTAAGGGTAAAATAAAGTAAAGTTGCATTTAATCAATTTATGTGTATATGCAACGTAAATGTTCTGTTTTTGGTGTTTTTGATATATCTACAACTGAGAAAACTTGATGTAGATTTAGTTTGCACAGGCCGACACTTTGTGACTTCTACACCCAGGTTCATCGAACGTTACTGAAGAAACACAATTCTGTTTTTCATAGCCTAGTGACCCAAAGCAATAAGAAAGCCTATTCTAGTGGGTGCCAGCACATCGTTAGCAAAATAGTTTTTTTCTTCTTAAACCGTTTTCTAAGAGGTTCCAGATTATAAACCCCTTGTTTTGGACTATAGCCAAAAGGCCTGTATAAAATTGCCCCATGGCAATAATAAAACCCTGAAATAAAACTGGACTTTTCATTTTGTTGTTGTTGCTATCTGTCTTAACAGTCGTTCCTCCTTTCTGTCTTTCCCTCCTCCTCCTCCTGGCACCTCTTGCTCTGCCCAGCATCGACAGCCTGACCATCCCGTCGCGCTGTGGGAAGGGCGTGCTGCGGAGGATCACGGAGGTGTTCGACTGCTGGTTCGAGAGCGGCAGCATGCCGTACGCCCAGGCCCACTACCCCTTTGAAAACAAGAAGGAGTTCGAGGACTCGTTCCCAGCCGACTTCATCGCCGAAGGCATTGACCAGACGAGGGGATGGTAAGCTGTTGATGGATGGAGATGGAAAGAGGTCGACACATGAGGAATAGTGACACCGAGTCCCATTGAGAGAAATAACCAATGCACGGCGGGGATGATGTGTTTCTAAAACACTCTTTTTTAGTTTTGAATGAAACCAAATAAAGTTATTAGAAAATCAACGATTCACTTAGGAGATGAATCTTACCTCGGAAATAAAATTCATTATAATGTTTCAGTCCTGCTTGTCACGCTGACCTTGTGTACTATCTCTTGCGTCCTGCTGTAGGTTCTACACCTTGCTGGTGCTCTCCACGGCGCTGTTTGGCAGACCGCCCTTCAAGAACGTCATTGTTAACGGATTGGTTCTCGCTAGGTGAGTTCATTGACTTATGAACAAAGCCCCTCTTCCTCATCTTCCTTTCAACTGTAAATACAATGAATCTACGTTAAAGATTAAGGCTGTTCTTTGTTTTTCTTGTCAACAAATGCTGTGAACATATCAAAACCAACAATGTGTCTCTCAATACTTATATTTCTACTTCTCAGGCTTTGATTGCACAGGCAATTCTCAATAGCAGGGCCGGTTTTCATCTTTAATGACGTTTGTTGACCGTAAAAACAAATACAGGTTATCGCCCACCTAATGCTTTCCAGTCGAGCACATTTCTGAGACGTTATTGTTTTCTTGTTGGCCTCTAATCCATTAATCCACTGGCTTCCCCCCTCTTGACTACCACGTTTATGTTCCTCTTCCTCTCCTCTCTCCACCCATTCATCCCCATTTGTTCTGCCGTTTTCTCCTTATCAGTGGGGTATGTGTGCTGCAGCATTTAGCCCATTTATAGCCGCTCTACAATAGGGCCACTTAGCCCCGGGGTCTGATGCAGTGCTGTGGCCTGCTGACCTGGAAGGACTGGACTAATTTGAATACCAAGTACTTGGTTTCTAACATGCACTTTTGTGCATACATGCGTGTGTATTAATGGCTTTGCTTGTCTCACTCCTGCAGCGATGGACAGAAGATGAGCAAACGCAAGAAGAACTACCCGGATCCAGGACTGATAGTGCAGCAGTATGGAGCTGATGCCCTCAGGTCAGCGCTGTGCCTGAATGTGAAGGAGTGTGTGTTTCTGGAGCATGAATGCCTCTGTGCCGGTGGCAGGGTTCTGTGTGTTACTGGTAACCTACCTTTATGTCATTAGCAGGCATGGGTTTAAAGCCTTTGAATTGCTATTCACGCTTAATTAAGCTCGTTCCTTGTCCTACTAACAGTATAGACATGCTCACACGTACGGTACATACACATTCATACACACATTTCTCCTACACACGTTTGCTCCTTTGCCCTGAGCAGTGAGAGTGCCGTGGCCATATGGCCTGATGAATAAAGCACTATGCAGTTGCGCCATATGCTCGCAAACCGTATGCACCGATGAAGAGTGAGTTGCAGAGATAAAGAAAGAAAGGCGCACGTGCATCGGATAGAAACTTAAGCGGGGGGAGGATTAAGTACATACTGTCGGGGGGCTTTGTTGGTATTTTCAGCGACAGCTCATTTTTAGGTATTTAACCGTCTTGTGAGGGTTCGGTTTTGGCTGGACCCAAACGCAGACAACAAGGTTGGGTGAAGGTTTTGCATTTATTTAGGAGGACACGGATGAGATGGTAGGACAGGAGGAGAATAGAGACCGAATGATGAGGTGGCGTGGCAGGCGTGCTGTAACGAGAATCCTGGGCACAAGGAACAGAAGTTATTAGGATGTCAAAAACACAACAAGAGAGCAATCTAAACCCTAGAGAGCCCGAGAGTCTAAATACCACTGGAAATGGTGAAATAATCTGACAACTGGTGGGAGGGAAGCCGAGGTGTTTTACACACACACACATAACGGGACACAAGAGAGACACGGAGAAACTAAAAAGGATCTGTCTATTTTGCATTTCATATTTCGAGTGCATCTTTAATAGTTGATGCTATTAAATTTGCTCACGGCCTTTTGCATGAAGTTGCATCATTTAGCTCGCTTCCAGCGTCGAAACCTTTTCTTACCACTTAACACAGTGCGTTGATGTCTGCCACAGACAATTATATCTGTGTGTGTGTGTGGGGAAAGTCTTGAAAGGTTGATTGGGACATCCATATCATTCTAAGATTAAATGTTATTTGTTATATTGCAAAGTTAACAGTTAGGTAAACTTGCCAACATCTCCTGTGTAGTTGTTCAATGGGTAAACCACCTCCTTCCATCCAGCCGGATTACGCCACTACTACCATGTTGTGAATGTATAGACTTATTATGTATTATTCCAAATGATAACATTGCTGGGGACCCGATGGGCTTGAGTCAGACCCATTTGTCCTTTCAGGGTTCGTACGGTCATGGAAAACCTGGAAAAGTCATGGAATTTTAAAATGGTCATTTCCAGGCCTGGAAAAGTCATGGAAAAGACTTAAATCATGGAAATTATATTATTATTATAATCACATGTTCATTTACGCCGAGTTTGAAATAAATAATATATTTTTTAAAGAAAGTCGCTCAAAATATAAGCCGGCGTACACAACATTTTCTAAATTGTTCACGTTTATGCCGAGATTTCAGTTTGGTCATGGACATTTGGTTTAAAGTCATGGAAAAGTCATAGAAATCCACTGGTCAAAATGTGTAAGAACCCTGGTTGTTGCACACATCGGTGAGGACGTGCACTAGAGAGCTCAAACGGGTCTTAGGCCAAGTTGGGCTGAAGAACTGCAGACTGTGCCGCTCAGGGTTGGTGCGCAGGGTTCTCCTCACCGTATGCTCTCTCTCCTTATTAATCCGTCCACACTAACCAACCCTGTCTCTCTGGTAGAATGTACCTCATCAACTCCCCAGTGGTGAGAGCAGAGAACCTGCGTTTCAAGGAGGAGGGAGTCCGAGACGTGTTGAAGGATGTCTTATTGCCGTGGTATAATGCCTATCGCTTCCTGGTACAGAACGTACAACGGCTACAGAAGGTAATGAACAGAATAAAAAGCTCGGACCTTGCATAACTCCTACTGTGTTCCTGTTTTAAAAAGCACAGCGAGGCTTAGTAGCACAGGAGATTGTTACTGTTGTTAACCAATTATTTATAAGGCAATCAGCGGAAACAAAAAGGAAATGATCTGTTGGTGGCTTTGCATCCACTACATTGTGTGTCTTTGTAAAACAAATTAAAGATTACATGGTGATGGATGTTGGTGTTTTGTTTGTGCCAGGAGGATCAGGTTCAGTTCATGTACAATGAAAACACAGCGAAGCAGAGTGACAACATCATGGACAAGTGGATTCAGTCTTTTACACAGTCCCTCATCCAGTTCGTCAAGGCTGAGATGGATGGTGAGACACACACACACACACACACACAAAAGATGAGAAGATGAGAAGATGAGAAGATGAGTGGCTCATGTCTTCCAATTCATCCCATCCTGTGAACTTCATGCCGTTTCTAAGTTCAACCTAATCAAGCTTGAACATACCAACTAGACTGTCTCGTGCCTTGTTGCAGCTTACCACCTGTACACCGTGGTGCCTCGCCTGGTCAAGTTTGTGGACATGCTCACCAACTGGTACGTGAGGACCAACAGGCGCCGACTGAAGGTGAGAACCGCTGTGATCAGTGCTCGTATTGATTTAATGTTATTATGTAAAGCAGATGCAAGAGGAGCCGTATGACTATAATCACAAGCAGTAGTGGGATCTGATGAGTCAAAGTATAATTATACATTAGTGCATAAATACACAGATGATGCTACTCTACAGCTTATGTACTGTAGCTTTCTTTTTGCTGCTGTTTAGTGGAGCATTTAAATGATCCCTTTGGTTTAATGGAAACACGGATTTAAGCTACAAATAAGTGTCTTCATCGTCGCCGCCATCTGTGGACGTTTTGGAGCAATCAGTTTGTGGCCCTTCAAGTCAACATTCGGCTGAAGTGAATTGGGGGTACATGTGCTGATGTGTGTATGGGCTCTTTTTGTGTGTGTGTGTGTGTGTGTGCGCGTGTGCGTGTGTGTGCGCGTGTGTGTGTGTGTGAACTTTGTAGGGCGAGAGTGGCACTGAGGACTGCCTGTGGGCGCTGGAAACCCTCTTCAGTGTTCTGTTCTCCATGTGCAAGCTGATGGTGAGTCATACTCTCTCTCTCTCTCTCTCTCTCTCTCTCTCTCTCTCTCTGTGTGTTAGAAAAAAAGATTTCTCCTGGTGAGGTTTTGCTTTTGTGTATGCAAGACACAAAGAAATAGCGCTGGTATGGAAGAGGTGTGTGTGTGTATATGTGTTTGCGCGGCTATGAATTATGCATGAGCAGTAGGAGGTTTTATTTATAACACATCGCAGATGTTTGCACGCTAAGCGCCAGTTTTCCTAACCCAGATCAATAAAGATCAGCTGTGAGCTTCAGAAATGAATTAACCATGGCTGAAATGGAAAAAAAGTTGCACTTTAAGTGACCTCACTCTGGCACCATTCTGTTTGAACTTTATCACCATTGAGGGAAAAACAACGACCGTAAAAATATTTTTTTAATGCTGATTATACAGATGCTTCTGACTTCTAGACATTATTGTTAGAAAATGCTAATTAGCTACAGTACAGAGCATCTAATAATCTTTTCTTCCTTTTCCTTATGCCCACTGTTTCCTTCCTTCTCTCAGGCTCCTTTCACACCCTTCATCACAGAGATGATGTACCAAAACCTGCGTCACCTCATCGATCCCGCCTCCGTCGAGGAGAAGGACAGCAGCAGCATCCACTACCTCATGCTGCCCCAAGTCAGGTAGGACAAAGGCTTCAGCAGGGTTCGTACGGTCATGGAAAACCTGGAAAAGTCATGGAATTTTAAAATGGTCATTTCCAGGCCTGGAAAAGTCATGGAAAAAACTTGAATCACAAAAGTTTTGGAAAAGTCATGGAAATGTGTTATATTCACATGTTCATTTACGCCGAGTTTGAAATAATTAATATGTTTTAGAAAGAAAGACTCGAAATCTAAGCCGGCGTACGCTCTCATACTGGCGGCGAAGTCGTCTTGTTTTCCCGCGTTGCAAGTGAACGCACCGTAACTGGAAAGTTCGATGGCCATAGCTCGGGAAGCAAATGTTTATTCTTTAAATAAAATACTGTCTCTTATTCATTTGTTTCATTAAATGTATACTATATGCTTTGGAATTCACATTGTTTAAATACTAAATGTTCTTACTTTTTCATGTATAAACCGAGATTTCAGTTTGGTCATGGAAATTTGGTTTAAAGTCATGGAAAAGTCATGGAAAAGTCATGGAAATCCACTGGTCAACATGTGTAAGAACCCTGCTTCAGGAAAGCTCAACTTTTACAAACATCGACTGATTCATTTGAAGCTTAAATTAAAGAGGAAACGTATCAAAAAGGCCCTGAGGGGTGTCGCTCTCCAAATGAGCTAAAAGGGGCTCTTGCGACTGCGATGGTCAATGTGTTACCTGTTTGCCCCCATCACTATCCAAATGAGCTAAAGGGGGGTATTAAATATTCTAATGGAGGAGCAAGGCAGAAATTGAGACTGTAAGTACTCTTTTTTACAGAGTTTGTGTGGAGGCCTGCTTTGCCTGAAATGCATAAAATAGGGAATTATCACACTTTTATTCTAGAAGCGATATTAATCATGGAATGCAATGCATCAGGATCTGATTCGCTCACAAGGTGACCGCGATTGATGCTTCCATTGTATATTTACAATAATTACTTAAAGCAGCACATCACGGTCCTTTTAAGGATGGGAATGAAAATTCCCGCGATGCAGATCAAATGTTTAGGAAAACGTCCTTTTCTCGCCAGATATCCACTGTTGGTGCAGAGCTCAATCCGTCTCAGCCAGAGTGCGTGGCCTCGCTTCACTCCAATCGTATCAAACTTTGAACTCCTCAAAGCTTTTGAAGCTCAGACATCTACAGTAGTTTCTAAATGAAGTTTCAGGCTCCGCAGCAGCTGTTCTCTTTGGGTCTCAACCGTTTCTTCTCTTAATTCCTGCTGTTCGCTGCTTCCTCTGTGTTGTTAGTTGATACTTTGATAACATTTTCCATTTAAACATGTATTAATATCCAAGGCAATTAATCGTTCTGTTGATAAAGATCTGCTTTTGAGTCTTTTCTGAGCAGATTCCTTGTTGGCTCAAGTTGGTTATAAGCAACAACAAGGTCATCCGATACGGAGAAAGACTTTGAAATCCTTCTATCAAGTTCACTGCTATCTGCTCGAAAAGCACCCTAGCCCTGCTTTTATTTTCAGTTAAACTGTTGACGCCTTATTTAGAAAGCGATAAGAGATTTAAGCGTTTGTGATCTTTTAGCAGAGCATTACTGACACGGAACTACGAAGTCTTTGATTGTCAGCGCCGCAGATGGATATTGCTCACAAAATATGACCATTTGATTCACTTTACTTCGATTACTTCTGTAACGTGTCCATTTGACCGATCGGTTTTCCAGAAATTGCCCAAACTTGATTGCATCATCTTCAACAACGAAGAAGTTCTGACATGACTAAATATCCATTTAATTCAACTCAAGGAAAATAGTTTGTTTACGGGTTCCTATAATCACTGCTGTCACTTCGGCAGCACTCAGGGCTGCTGCTTTATTAGCCGCTTGTGCTTCCTGCAGTCGAATGGGACCACTTCACCCCCCCTCCCAAAGGTCAGCCACCAATCAGGCAGTGGGAAGAGCTCCTCCTCAATCAGCTCATTACATGATTGGCTGTCCCTGGAGTCCTCTCCTCTCTCATTTGACTCCACTGTTGTGTGTACACATGCAGAAGCAGACTGTAGAAGTAAATGAACAAGCTTTGTGCATGCACACACACACACACACACACACACACACACATACGTGTGTGTTCCTCCAGACAGTTAGGGCTAATATTGCTATTATGCGTGATTATTAGTGGCTGTGCAGCTCTAATTTGAATTCAGCGATGGAAGTCACAGTGCACCTTATTAGTGGAATTAAACTCTGGCGTTGTGGTTCTAAACTCTGTGTTAAGCTATATGGTCCTAACCTTGTCACGCTCTATTATTCATTTTTCCTCAGTATATTAGTCATTTAAAATTTCCCTGAAATGGAACATAATTTCTCAGAATACAGAGCGACTCCTAAGAAGATGGGTGGTTTTGAAAGATATCCCTCTCATCTTCCCAGATCCACTTATCATAAGGAGGTAGCTCGGTCAGGTGGCACCAGGTCTCACCAGGTTAAGAGTTTTGTAAAAAAACGTTCTCTCCCGTATAACCCAAACTGTTAAGACGACACTCAAACATTCATACCTCGGCGTTGTAACGCTACTTATGATGTGGGGAGGCTTATATTTTCTTTTATGTATTTCAGGGAGAGTGTGATTGACAAGCGCATCGAGAGCGCCGTCTGTCAGATGCAGTCTGTGATTGAGCTGGGCCGAGTGATCCGAGACAGGAGGACTCTGCCTGTTAAGGTGAGCCATCAACTTTACTCATTCAATTCATACACTCTCGCATAAGGGGCACAGTGCATTACGACTCTCTGAAGCATACGATAGATCGGCTGATATCGGTAGCGATGTTGGCCAATTAAGTGACGAGAAATTGCAGCACGGCAATGCTAAAGACACGTTTGTGTTTTGTTCATTCGACATTGTTTGTCCTCCAAAAAGCACTGGCGAGTTTATTTCACAACTGTCCAATATTAAGTATAGTACTTGTTCACGCTTCTTTACGGGAGCTCTATCTAGAAAGTGGATTTTGTCTTTGCGCTGGAACAATTGACCCACTGTAATGTTGGTGTGTGTTTCAGTACCCGTTGAAGGAGGTGGTCGTTATTCACCAGGACCAAGAAGCCCTGAAAGACATTCAGTCCCTGCAGAAATACATCCTGGAGGTGAGTCGAACACGCCGTTTGTTTAGTGTGATCGTTTGTGCAGTGTGTGTGGGAGCCGTCGTAGTCCCGTACCACTTCGATGCTTCAAGGGAAGAGGTGCATCTTCTTCTCCTTTTTGCTATACGTTTGAGTTTTTCTACTCTGCTTTGATCAGTGTTTGATTTCGAAGTGAAAGAGATATTTCTCCTAGAACCTCTTTGATACTCCAGAGCCGGTGCGTTGATTTGATAGAGAGGAGGCAGCGCGTGTTTACACACCATCTGTATCTTCAGCTTTAATGGGAAATGTCTGCAGTTGGTGCATCTCAAAAGGGGGAGGAGCAGATGTCTTGGAAAGTTATTTTACAGTTGATCTACTCCAATTGCCACATGCAAACGCTTCATCAACTACAGAATGCCGACTCCATCACATTACTGTTAATGTGTGTGCTTCATACGTCAGTTATATGCGTCATTATAGTTCACGCAGCTCTTCTAGCTCTCGTTTTTACATAAAGCGTCTGCAACAGCTGGCTCTGTAAATTTGACTTTTCAGGTGAGATCAGCTTTTTTTTGCCATTTAGACATCCTGTATTATTTAACTATATCAAAGTACAATCATATCTTCCCAAAGTCAGTGTCTTCTTTATAACATTCATCATCACTGTGAAGTCTTTCCATTCTTACTGATGCATCTTTAAATTGATGGTGGCTCTTGATGCCATATGCTGCTGACCATGAACATTGACCAAACGTATAGAGTAGGGGATTACCTGGGAACGGGCTGCTGGTGCAACCTTTTGTTGGAACCGGACACTTCTTATCTCTCACTCGGTTTGATTTCTGGTGAGGAAAACATTTAACCTTGCCAGCATCTAGCTTCCCTCCAGTAAACACAGATTATTTGATCAGAACTGAGGGAAGTTTAAGGTCCTGCAGCCCAGAGAAGAAAACTTCAAACTCAATACTATGTAGTTTCAGTTGAGATGAGATTTTGATTAAATCTCGATTCACCTTTTTACTGGGGATTTAATTTAGATTTTTTTCATTATTATTTCATTGTTATTACTATTTAACTGGTCCTTCTCTGTGATTCAGTTAAATTAATTATATCACTACTTAAATGTGCAGTGATTGGGCGCCTATTGTTGTTATTGACTGGCTCACCCGTTGATTTCATGGCTGACTTGCTCTCTGAGTGAATTACATCTTCTGCTCGTCTATTTAAAGCACGTTTGGAGCAACAGCATTTTTTTTATTTCAGGGTTCTTACGGTCATGGAAAACCTGAAAAAGTCATGGAATTTTAAAATGGTCATTTCCAGGCCTGGAAAAGTCATGGAAAAAACTTAAATCATAAAAGTTTTGGAAAAGTCCTGGAAATGTGTTATAATCGCATGTTCATTTACGCCTAGTTTGAAATAATGTATATGTTTTTTAAAGAAAGACGCTCAAAATATAAGCCGCATACGCTCTTGATACGCCAAATTTTCTAAATTGTTCATGTTTATACTGAGATTTCAGTTTGGTCATGGAAATTTGGTTAAAAGTCATGGAAAAGTCATGGAAAAGTCCTGGAAATCCACTGGTCAACATGTGTAAGAACCCTGTATTTGGACTCACACAGTATCTAGTTTAACGTGAGATCTTTCAGAATTGCCTTTCCAATCCATAGGGTGGTGGATACTATTGGCATTGATACCATCACCGGCCTATTTCATGGGTCGCTTTACGTGGCAGGTGCGCGCTGCTCCAGGTCGTTAGCTGCTAGCTCTCTGCTCCGCTGGGTCACTCAGGCCGCCACAGCTCAAGCCTAGTTTTCAAGTTTTTAGTGTTGTGAAAATGGCGACCCCAGAGCCACTCCCTTTTGGCTTCAACCGGCCTTATAGAAACCAATGGCTGACGTGATGGAGAATCAGATTACTACTTTATGTTGTACAGTCTGCAGTCTTATGGAAGAAAATAAGCACAAAATGGCTTATTTATCACTGTTGTGCTTGACTGAAAGAAGCTGTGCATAGCTACACTTAGTATCTCTTTTGCTACACCAGATATAACCGGATCACAGATTCCTATCTCATTTAGATTCAAGATTGAAATGTAGAGGTATTGAGTGTATAGGAGGAACGGTGTACTGGCTGACTTACTGGCTGATTATATGGCTGACTTACTCTTTAAGTGCATGACTCTACAGAAATCAATTATTGATTTGCTTTTTACAGTACATGCCTGAGGTATTTTAAATTATTAAATAATTATTTTAAATTGAGTTTTCTATTAAGTTTAGTTTTAGTACACTTTGAATGTGCATTGGCAGTTTAATGAATGCAGTCTTTGTAACTTCATCAATGAGATTTATTTTCAATATTCCAATGCTTCTGGATTGATTGGAAAAATGTTGGGTGCATGATGAGATTTAAAGGTTAAAATAAAAAAATGCAGCCGGGTTATTTCACATTTGCGTTGTTGCCTGGAGCGCTTTCTTCCTTTTCTCTTTTCATGATTTACCAGCATTTAATGAAAACCCGACGGGTTTTGTTATTTTTGCAGTCCACGTTGCCCTTCAATTTTAGTTTATTTGTTTCAATATTTGTATTCATCTATCATCTGTTTGTATCGACAGTAATACTACTGGAGTATTTGTGAAGCGACAAGGCAGCAACATTACCTTCACAAGTGTCTTGTTGTGTTGTTGTCATCTTGCAGGAGCTCAATGTGCGGCAGCTGACACTGTCAACAGACAAGGACAAGTACGGTATCCGCCTGAGAGCCGAGCCGGACCACATGGTGCTGGGCAAGAGGCTGAAGGGGGCCTTCAAAGCCATCACTGCTTCTATCAAGGAGCTCAGCAGCGAACAGCTCGAGGCCTTCCAGAAGAAAGGTACCGCTCTGTGTGTGCACGGCGGTCTGTTTGTGGACCCACGGATCACACACAAAGGAAAATCTCTAAATGAATGAAGTTTTCATGTTTACATTCACGTGTGAATGGATTTCTTTGACAAAGTGTTTCCTCTGCCAATGACACACACCACAGGTTACATCAGTATTCAATTATTTTGTTTACCCGATCATAATTAGTGATGAACAGCAGGTTAGTGTTAATATTGGGGTTGAAATCATATATATTTATGTATATATATTTATCTATTTATTTATTTTCCTCTAAATACTCAACTGTGAATCCTCGCAGTGAAGTCAAATACAGACAGACGGGCAGTTTATCCTCCGAATGTAAACCCTTACCCTTCTAAAACTATAATCAGAGCTGGAGTACGGATCAAAGCGGTGCAAGGTATCTTGTCTCTCCAATTATAGAGAGACGAGGAGAGCCCCCAGAGTCTCCGGGGAAGGAAGCAGTGGAGGTCAGCTGGGCTGTGGGAACTTAACATTTCCAATCACTTGGATGTTTGAAGTGAAGCCAATTGGAAGGAAAGAAGGAGGATGGGCGATGGAAGGAAAGAGATAGATGTTAGAGAGGATGGTGGAAAAATGGAGAGGAAACACACAGATGATTGTGCGCAAAGGAGCCAAGTAACATTTCACTGACTTGTGATTAAAGACAAGATAAGACATTTTTAAGATTACAAAACCTGCTTTTACGCTGCTAAACTCTATATTGTTTCAACTATTTCTGTTAAAAGGAATAGTTCAGTTGGCAGACGTGTGGTACGTCATATAAATAATCTATATATGAAGAAGATAACATTAGGTTGAAAGTCCTCTTGAGCTAATTCTACTTGAGAATCCGTGACTCAGAAAACCTTTTTAGACTAAAACGGCAGCAATTTGGCGAGAAACTGATGTGCGTTCATGACCTTTGCTTGTGTTACTCAATATTCCTTACCTGCAGCTTTTGATCCCATTATTTTTGATAGGGTAGAGACGGTGGAAAAGAGTGGAGGAGGAGGGAGGGACTCCAGAAATCAACGCATTGAAATCTAGGATTAGAGAGAGAGGGAGTGACTGTTTCACCCAGCCTCTGGGTCTGGAGGAGTGAAGAGGAGAGAAGAGGAGAGGACAACCCTGTCACGGTATTTAGTCAGAACAGACGGGGATAATTGCTGCCACGAGCAAAATGGAGAGATAAACCTGACTAGAATGGGTTTGTTGTATTGTTTAATAGCTCAGATCTTGTGTGGATTGAAGGAAGACTTCAATGGGAGGAATCTGAAAATGCTCGCAAATACTGGTCCAGACCGTGCTAATAAAGAACAAAGCCCCGGCGTGCATGAAGGTTAGCAGAGCACTTTACTCAGCATGATTAAGTGCAGTTGAAACCATTTCTAGACCCCTTTACATGAGACGGAACACCGAAATAAATACTAATTTCACACAATCAGTTGGCACCGTATTCAAATTTAATTAGGAGAATAGCCCGGACCTAATTGTTTATCATCTGATTTGCATTAAAGTATGTTGTCAGTATCAATTTAATCATAATGGGCATCAATATAGATCGTTTTCAAAAGAAGAAACAGATTTTTATCTGCTTAAATTATCCATTTTCCATTATTTAGACTGGTGGCATTTTAGACCATCTGCAAATCTGTACGTTGTACTTGTCCAGTTGAGTTTTTATGTTAGTATTATTATTATATAGTTTAATTATTATGTCGTAATTTGAGTGATCCAACAAAACTGTTATATTGTCTTCATTTCATGTCACTTGACATCAAACTGACAATGTACCACAACGTTTTTCATGAACAGTCTCAAACCGTTTTTTCCTAGATGATCGTTGCCAAAAATATCCCAACACAAGAGGAACATCGTATTGTTTGTGGTCGCAAATAGTTTTAATGAATGTATATTATGTATGGTTTGACTAATCTTTGCTCAGCCCCTGGTGAGTTTTGTGTGGGCTGTATAATTTCTGGTCGTTGAGATATGTGATCTGATGATGCTGAGAAACAGTCGGTTCCACTGGTGTCGAGTTCTGCATGAATGGCATATTAACGTGTACGTACGACTCATACGCTGTTCTGGGACTTAATGGATGTTTTTTTTGCCATTTAACAGAGTTTACGTTTCGGTTCAATGCTATAGCTGTGGCTCTGAACATTCCCCTGTTGTCGTTGTTAATGTTTAGGATCCATCGAGGTGGACGGCCATGAGCTCCACGAGGAGGACCTCAGACTCATGTACACCTTCGACCAGAGCTCTGGCTCTGCAGCACAGTACGAAGCACACTCTGATTCACAGGTACGTTTGGAAATAAAACAAATTGAAGAAGAAAGTCGAGGAACATGGCTTCCCTGCTTCAAACCCAGAATCAAACATACATATGCATATCAATATTTCCTCTTGGTTTATCAATCTGGTGCTAGTTTTAAAGATATCCAGTAAGATATATGTAAGTCAGTATATTGAGCCTTTATTGCACTTGGCTTGTGGTTCACATTTGAAATACTCACCAGCAATGTCTTTTTCCATAAATCATTACCTGATTACTCCCGATAACCCACAGTCCTTATTGTGATCAGCTTCATGTCGGAAGGATTTGTCTTTCAGCCATAGTTAGCCAAAAAAGAGAATCACCTGACCCCAAATAATGTGAGGCTGTTCTCATCGTTTTATTTGAATGAATATAGATATAGATGTGTATCGTTCTTAGTTACTTTAGTTGGTTTAATATTGTGAATGAATGGCAATCTCTTAAACATTTTCCAAAGTTGATAAATCATTCATGTCCTTGTAGCACACAAACGGTTATACATAATTTGAGTCACTTTTAACACACACACGATAATGTATAGAATACGCACACACATACAGTATACCCCCCTCCTTACTACCACATTACTATTGGATTGAGCTGAACAGTGTAATGTAACCTGATACAAAAAGAAGCCTCTGCCTGGCTGCTCATGCACCGAGCTCCCATATACTGTAAATGCATTTATTCGTCCTCGCTGCGAGTGTGATATATGAAATCATTTCACGGCTAAGTGGAACCCGGCATGTCTGCGTTTCCCACAGGCCCTCTCTAATCAGTGCTCCTCCGACCGTATACACACCACACGGCTGCACCTTAATACCAGTTTACTGAGCTGGCTTTTTAGTTCTCTCTGTTACTCTCGCTCGCTCGCACTGACTCTGCACCTCCCGTCTGCTTCTCTGTTCTTTCTCTCATTTTCGTTTTCTGTTCACTTTTGTGGAGTCACTCACCCGTTTGTTTTTATATATATATTTTTTTAACCTTTTTAATTACTTTTACATTAGAAATGTTTGAACAGTGTAAGGCAGAGTCATTGCGTAACCCTCCTGTTACCTTCAAATGTACTAACATCTTTTTAACTTTTTGGACTACAGCAGTTATAACCTCCAGAAAATGATTAGAATGAATATCGTTTCCCAAGTTTAAGTCTGAGGTACTTTATGTTTGTTTGTTGATGACCTAAATAGCCCTTTAAACAAATAAAAAAGTTGATATTTCTTATATATTTTACACAGTGAAAAACAGCCTGTTTAGAGACGTTAAACATTGAATGGGGTCATATTGACCCCAAAGGAGGGTTAAAGGTCGCTCCCTGCCTTAGCGGCTGTATAGTTTGTAGCGTGTGGCTGAGGGAGTCCGGTCACTCAGTGGCTCCAGTCAAAGATCTTCATGTCACGTGACATTACGTCACACTCTTCTACTTTTCTGTCAAATGCACATTGCAGTAATTGTGGGTTGTCCGTGATTAGTGTACAACATTAATGTTGTCGGATCTCAGCAGTACTTTGTTGTTATAGTAACATGACTATTAAATTCATGCCATAACTTCATCACCTGAGCTAGGATGTAAAAAAGATGTGTTGGCGTGCCAACTAAGAACTGTCTAAAGTAGATACTTAGTTGATAGATAAAAAAAGAAAAAACTCAGACTTCTGTATTTCTCTTTACCAGAATATCCCGATGAAAACTTTATATTTGTGCTGAAATACATATTGAATGAGCCCCCAGACCCACACACAGACTCCAATAGTTACATCAAGTATCGATTTTAAATAGGCCACATTGCTTAAAACACCTCCTGTTGTCCTCTAGGTTCTTGTGCTGCTGGACGTCAGCCCGGACCAGTCCATGATGGATGAAGGCGTTGCCCGAGAGGTCATCAACCGCATTCAGAAACTACGCAAGAAGGTGGGACAATTATTTCAGGAGCTCTGCTAGCTCTGGAAACTAGAGTGACACGTAACACACTACTAGTGAATGTTACAATCCTGTGTCTAATGAACAGAAAACAACATATTAAAAACAATTTGTCAACACATGTAAACAGTTCTGTGCCAGGGGGAGCAAGACATGCTCCTGAGGCGATTTGAGACTAAATACATGCCAATGACACGTGATGATTCATGACGCTTGAGCAGGAGAAAGAAAATGTACTGGGTACAAGAGGTATTTAGGAGCACGCACGTTGGGAGTATCACAATATCACAGCGATCTGTGGGGTATTTTCAAAGGATGATGACAAGCGAGTAAAATTCCTGGCGTATGTTCTCATGCCTGGCCAATCAAGCGGTTTCTGATCCTCTCCTAAAAAAAAATATGCAACACAATATGCTCTCTAGAATTGGAAAACAGAACTGGTCTATACTACTTTGACTTTTTCTTATTTTTTATTCCAGCATCTGTTGTTGTCAGTGATCTTTAGTTGTCCTAATGCTGACCTGTGTATATACAGTCGAGGTAAAGGTCTTCCAGCTGAAAAGTTATCAGCAACTATTTTAATTTATCGTTTAAGGGATTTCGTTCTCAAAAATACGTAACGATCTTGGGTTACCAATTCTGAACTGCGACACGTCTATATCATTATTATAAATGTTTATTTTGTTTAATGTGGAAATGTGACGACAACATTGAAAACAAGATGAATCATATGTGTACAAAGTTGAAATTAATTAATTATTAATTTGACCAAGAATTCCAGTAGTTTAATTCTTTTTTTAAATGTTGTTACTCCCTTTAAATTCCTATTATGCTATTGAATTGATGTTTTATATTTATTATATTTGGGATCCATAAAAGATGGACCAATGTACCCCATGCTGAAGGAAATAAGAAAGGGAGCATTGAATAACTTTTGGTTGCAGCCCTTCACCGTAGTCCACGCATTGACACCTCTGCTGTTTTCTACTTTATTCCCCTCTGATCAACCAGCGCCACCTCGTTCGTCTGTATGGGCAATGCTGATTTTTGTCAGGGCCGTTTTTAAATCTTTCCACTGTAGCGTCACAGTTAGAAGTTTCTCCATCATAAGGCAGGCTTTATGGGAGCTTAATTACAGTCTGGCCCCTTTCAGATTCTAATGTTTGAGCTTTGAAGTGGTCAGGAGAGTAAAGACGGATTAGCCAACAACCCCTTGTTTTCACAAGCAACAAACGTTTTTTCCGTCCCCCTATAGCGGTGGTGTGCGCTGGCTCTCGGCCAGGCTAAATTCCTCCAGTTATTTCAAACTGAGATCTGTTAGGAATTTTCCACCCCTGCAATGGGAATTAATTTTGAACAATTCTTTGACATGTTTGGTTGTGGTCTGTGGGCGAGCATGCATGTCTTAATCGGTGAGTGCGTGGGTATTTGTGTGTTGACATACGCTTGAGGGTTGAGAAACAGGTCATTGGTTCCTTTTATTATTGGACTATTACTTTAGATCGCTGACAAAGTTGCATTAAATGTTGCTCTATGACTTGACACACACACACACACACACACACACACACATACTTTCTCACACTGTACTAGCCCCTTCAGAGTAGTCAGTACCTTGACTTGGCAGGAAAAGCCTATAAACCTTCCTCCATTGATTGACTGTCTTTTTGTATCTAGCTAACGCTATTCCTCTGCCCTTGAGCCACATACTTGTGTGTGTGTGTGTGTGTGTGTGTGTGTGTGTGTGTGTGTGTGTGTGTGTGTGTGTGTGTGTGTGTGTGTGTGTGTGTGTGTGTGTGTGTGTGTGTGCGTGTACTATACAGTCAATATATACTGCATGTGGGCTATGCACACAGGTGTAGGGCTGTACACTGAAGATTAGAATGAGATCAATGTGTTTGACTGTGTCAAGGTTAGAGGAAGCTGTCGGCACACAATGCCAAAAGAGACAGGTTTTCATCTAATAAAGAAGCTCCTCTTGTCCCCCCCCCTCTCTTTATTTGGTTCTACACCGTCTGTTTTTTCCTTATTTTTTTTAAATCCCCACCGTCTCTTCTTTTGGCCGCCTTCCCATTGTGTTTATTCCCCCCTCCACCCATCCTCCTTATTACGTCCTTCTTTCTGGTAATTGTTTCTTCCAGATTTCATTTACTTATAGATGAGAAAAAGCTTTGAAGATAATTACTAATTCAATTGTTATTATTTGCGTTTGGCAATCATTTTTAATAGGTTTTTCTATTATTATGCATCATTGTTATTCAAGCAGTACTCACTAATCGTTCCTGTGGTCTTTTGATTAGTATTTACTAAAACAAACATACTTTCTTAGTTTCCAATAAAAACTGTACTTTGTTTTTGTGTACTTATTAAAATGATCTTACCTGTCGCAGGGTCATTTGGTGCCATCAGATGAGATAACGGTGTACTACCGCTGCCAGCCAGAGGGGGAGTACCTGGGCTCTGTGATCCAGGCTCACACCGACTTCATCCTGGCCACCACCAAGGCTCCACTGCTGCCCTTCCCCATCCCCAAGACGGCCAGCGTCATCATCGAAGAGAAGACTCAGGTAAGAAATGACCTCAAGGAAAGCAGGAATATTGTTCAAACATTCTCATGATTCCCATTTCACCACTGTGAATGTATTTGTGGTATAAGTCGTAGTTCGATTTTTAGTTTGGAAAACACCAAAAGTCAGTATTTATTTGTCATGCTCTTTTTTTTTCTTCCCATGCAGCTGAAAGGTTCAGACTTGGAATTAACCATCGTGAAGGGATCTTCAGCCCCTCAAGCTCTTTTAAATGGACCGGCTTGCACCTATGTGAACATCCGGGTGACGGTCAACAACAAGGAACAAGGTAGACCATTGGGAGGCCAGAAAGAGAGTCTGTTCTTCCAGTCAGACACAATTTAACAAGAATGTGTGTAACAATTAAACTCTCGACGCAAGTTACTCCTGACTCGGTTATTTTTACATGTTTACTCCGTCAACTGTTTATCTATGTTGATAATCCCGTATCCCTGGCTGTTTGTTGTTTAGAGGGCGTGGTGCTGTTGGAGAACCCGAAAGGCGACAACAGACTCAACTTGGCCACGCTGAAGAAAGTGTGCAGCAGTATCTTTGGAACCAAGGACACCCAACTCAGACTATTCAATGGTGGAACTGGTGAGAACTGGTTTTGGAACCTGAGAAAAATATAAATACAGCGAGTCATTGACACGGTTGAGACGTCTGCCACCTCCTATTACCCCCACACCAAATGTGTGTGGCTAGCTGAGAACACACACTGAGCACCTGCCTTTTCAGTGAGCTACATAGCTGCAGCTAACTTTTTTCACAACACTTCCCCAGCCGGTGCTCTTGATCCCCCCGACAGCATCGTTCATCACTCTGCATCATTGTATAAACTCTTGTAACAGTAGGTAAAGCGTTTAGCCTGAAAGCTAACCATAGTTAGCTAGCTAATGCTACTTGTTCAGTGTTGTTTGCTGAGCAATATGAAAAGGAAATCACTTTTATCTTCTTTCTTTAAACTTGTGTGTGTTCATTACAGAGCTGACCAGTAAAATGGACCTCCAGGCTTTGAGCGGCTCCACGCTGTCAGTGACTTCAGGCTCTTCCTCCCCTGGTGGAGCTCAGACCACAGACGGCCTCCTGTGCCCTTATGTTAACCTGGTGCTCTGCAACGCACAACCAGCTGGTGAGAAACACACACACACACACACACACACACACACACACACACACACACACACACACACACACTCGCATACTGTACATGTAGCCATGCACAACTGATAATTCCGTCCTTCTCACTGTTATAAGGCTGCCATTCATCTGTTTAATTATAACCAATGAACCCCCTGGGCAGAAGAAAAACAACTATTTACAATTTATCCTGCTGACATTTTTAGCCTGGCTATTGCTGAAAAGAACATGTCCAACACACCATCACCAATTAAAGCAAAATTGTTATTTTAACACTTTGTTTCATGAAGAAAAACAAAGTGAAAGTTGATGTATGAGTTCTAGAAGGGTGCTGGTAGCCAGACTGTTTTCCTTTTGTGCAGAGCTAGCTTGTGTTTTCATGCTGTCCTCATATATAGCTGAAACACACCCATCTTCTGTTGTTCATATTTACCATACAGTCAAGAATACAAAGCATACATGTTTTTCCCAAAATGTCAAACCATTCTTCTAACTACTTTGTATAGTGTTGTGCATTTTAAACTATTCTAAAACATCATATTTGAAATGTTGATTATATGTTTTGTATATAAAATACAAATTTGTACAGTAAATAGAATTTACACCACTTAGTTATTTTGCACCACTGGAATCAACTCCACTCATTGTGTGTTCACTGTATGGAAGTGTATCATCATTTAAGGCTTTAAGTCATTCACACTCAAACATGTTCACCTTGCCCTCTGACTCTACATCTACCTATTGATCTCTCTCTCTCTGCCTCTTGTTGATCTATCTTTACCCCTCTCTGGGTCCTGTTTTTCTCTGGGTCCCATAGCTTTGTCTCAGGCTTGTTGCCTGTACAGGACTTCAAAGCAATCACGTCTTATTTGCAGAGGAAGTGAAGTCTGTCTGCGTGGTTTCCTCCTCTTCATCACTCATCCTCTCTCCCCCAGAATGCCAGACAGGCGAGGCGGCCACCCTCCTGCTGGTGAACCCCGTGGGTCAGAACGGGCTCCACTACTCAGGCCTGCTGTCTGAGGCGGCCAAGGTGTTTGGGCTCCGCAGCAGACGGGTTAAACTCTACCTGGACCAGGACCTCTCCCAGGGTAAGACGAGAAGACGGTGCAGACTAGAGCATCCACTTAGAAGACGAATACACCGATTTAAGATATACAGCAAGAGGAACATCTGATTGATAGTTTTTACTAGATTCTAACAGGATAATGAGAGGAAAAGTAGTTTTTAGACAAGGTCATTTATTACTGTTTGCATTCTTGGGTCAGAAAAAAATAACTCGGTTCATTAAAATCAGCTAACGTAAATAAAGCTGTGAGTGGTGAAGTTGCTCAAGCAGGTTATCCATGACCTAAACAATAGAAATACATGAATAAAATATATCTTTACAAATTTGTGCCCACATGCAAAACAAACTAGTGACAGTAACTGTTTGGCTGTGTATGCTGTCAGGTCATTTATTAAATATCCCCGTCACTTAATTTAACCAACATGGGCTTCAGTTCTTTGGCCTGCAACATTTAACATAAAATAAATGTTGGAGTTGTCGTCTTATCCATAAGTGAACAGGTCACTAAGTTAGTGGATATGATATAATGGCACAATTTGGCGTAATGTATTATGCATGGACACTTTTTCAGCACATTCCTTAGTAGCTTTCCAAATTGTTCTCTTGGATCCTCTTTTTTTAATCTAACTAACCTCCCAATGTGAGCAGCTTGAGATCTTTATAGGTATAAAAATAAAAAAGAAGTGATCTTTTGTGATTGCTTACATGTCTTTCCACACCTACTTTTAGCTGACAAAATAGAAATAAACATACTTTGTGACTGTTTGTCTCTTGGTGTTTTTCAGAGCTGCCAGCGGATTCATCTGTACAATCTCTAGACACCAAAACCCTGTTTGTGCGAGTTCTTCCAACAACTGCCGAGGCCTGAATCCAGAAATGACATCTTTGGGAACATTTGTCTCGGATACCTCGCAGGGTCCTTGAATTAGTTTTTTTTACCAGTTAAATTCCACCAGTATTCCCTTTTGTTGTATTGCATTTGTTTTGGAAATCCTTAATTAAGCAGAGCAGGTTTGTCTGTTAAGTTCACACGTTTTAATTCATTGAGTCACTATCACTCTTGTTATTAAATGTCTTTAGACGACTTAAGGCACACATCTTTGATTTGTATCAATGGCTCTAACTAACCATCGTATTTAGACAAGACTTGCATAACTGTTCTTTCCCTTATTATCTCTTTCAAATTTTTCGCAAATTATAAGTGACAGTTCTATGAAAGAACAGTGTGTTGCTATTCCTTATAAGTCTGGATAGTGAAGAGATACACATCATGTTTACACTAGAAAGTGGACACACGTAGGATTGTTAATTCAGAACAGCTTAATACACCCACTGGATAGATGTGTAAGTGTGTGGTCATGGAAAGGGGCGATTGCCTTTATAAAAGGAAAACCTCACCGACACAGAAAGAAATGCCAGTCATTTTTTTTTACAGCAGATTTCTTTTCAGTCATGTTTCAGTTTTTCTGCGTGGACATAAATATTCCAGGGAACTGTCTAAACTGTCAAGATGTCAATATTATACCAATATATGTTTTTCTCTTTATTATGCTTATGATGAAAATTCTGCAAACTACTTCTTTTCAATGCTTATTTAAGGTGAGCTTTGTCCAGAATTATTATTGCTCTTGCTCATCATCTGGAAATCAATTTAGAATTTAACAGATAAATCTGCTCTTTATTGAATTGGGATTCTCGTCACAATTATTAAAGTTAAATGGTTTGTGGGCTGCTGTACCTCAAGGACAAAAGGGTTTTCTATTAAAAAGATCAACAAATGGACAATGTACTATTTTAAGTGGCAAATTGAATAAATCAAAGGTATATCAAATCAAAGGTGTATTTCTTCCTTCTGCTCACTATTCCTCTGCATGACGAGAAAGGACGGATCATATATGGGACTTGGTATAATTATTAAGTACAATTATTCACCTTGAGAGTTCGATAAGAAGATTGATGGACTCACATGTCCTTTTATTTGAACTCTGTCGCGAGCAAACAGTTAGCTTAGCAACGTCTTGAAACTGTGAAATGGTTCTAGGGTTCTGTTCAAAGATAATGATATCCACAGGGAGCTATTAATCTTCCCTTCTAATGCCTGGCTAGAATATGCCTAAAATGTCAAACTAATCCTTTAATAAAATGTCTGCTGTACAGGAGAGGAAAGTGGCATGCTGTTTTTTTCTTTTTAAAAGAATCGAGAGTCGCTTTCTCAAAATGAATGTTGTGAAAGAAACCATCGTGAAAACGAGTTGTGGATCTGTTGATTTGTTACAGTTTTCTGATAAAATTGGCCTTAGCAACAAACCAAACGTGAAATATAAGGCTCCTGTGGCTAACACATACTACCACCTGATCATGCTATCTTCCCTAACTAAAGGCGATTACGATTTTTTTTCATGGTTGCTATTTATCTTATTATCTGTGACCTGAGGATACTTCCTGTCAACTGATGGTGTCATAATCATGCACGCTTCGCTGTCTAGTTTCAGGTGAAAGAGAACGGGAAAGGTCCCGTTTCTTACCCAGTAATTAGCTGGATACAGAAGGAGCAATATATAATCCACGGGGTCATTCTGCGAGCTTAATTTTTTTAAAGATACCTTCGTCCTAGTTTTTCAATTCTAGCAGCCAGTTCTAAGGAGAGATTCACATAATTTGAATTAAGTGACTTATATCTTTAGAACTGTCAAAAAAAATCTTTTGAGGTGTGTTCCTATGTAGGCGTTAGATACAGTTACATTTAATAATGTCACCGATTCCATGTTCTGAATACAACATGATTCTCTCCCAGTGTGGGTGACCTTGAGGTTTAACGGTGGAGGATTAAACGTAGCGTGAGGCCGACTGGAATTTCCAGGGGATGTTCATAGGGTGCTGACGTCCACACGCATAATGGTAATCTGTGTCTGTGAAACCAGGTTCACATTGGTCTGCAGCCAATATAGTGACATGGCGCGTGTGTGTGTGTGTGGGTCGGTCGGGAGGGAGGGAGAAGTGCCTGTTGGCAGTTCATGTAACTCTCAATTGGGGGCGCTGCTGCAAAACCTCTCGTCTCCATCCTTTTCCAAAACAATGAAAGTGTTTTCGTATAACATAGCCAGACAGGAAGTTTGTTTTATGTTGATCTAGTGACTAATAACCGCCAAATTAAAGGACTTGATGGCAAAATTGTATCATTCTATTTTTATAATGCAGTCGTGCTTTGCAACATTGTCCACACTGATGTTATACATCCATAAATATTAAAGGCATACCTATCGAGCCAAGGTATAAACAAAGTACAGTATTTTTTGGGGAAACATTGTCGAATAAAAGTGTAAAGTCTCTTCACCACTTGAAGGGCCACTTGGAAAATGTGGGTAGTATAGTGGAGTACTTTACTTTCCACCTGTGAATTCCTGCATCTCTATAATCAGTGTCACTTCACTGTGATGATTTTATCCTCCCCCCTTCTGGGCGGAGCAGCATGCTGCTTCACTGGTTAAATATTAAGCACACAGCTCTTGTCTCATCCTCCTCTCAGCCGTCTCGCTCCCATCTGCTCCTGCTGCTCCATGTGTGCCTCTGCACACTTTGGGCCTTGGTAAGAGAGCAGGTCAGCGACCCATCTGGTGAAAGACTTCACAGAAATACAGAATGCAGTATGGGTGAAGTGAACATGACCCCTGTCATCCAACTATAATAATGCACAGCAAAACTAATTACAGTGTGCTGCAGTGACAGTCGTCAAAGAACAGAAGTTTTGACACGGTGCCGGATAAAGACAGGTGTATTTTCAGGAACACATACACCAAGTGGAACTGTTTCCGACCAACCCACCCCGGTAACACGTGCGCCGCGTAATGGAAAAATCTAAATCTCTGCCAGTAAATCAATTTTCAGCGCTCTGCATGTTGCCCACTGCACAATGACAGCAGCAAATACAACCTCGAACCAGCCAGGAGGAAAAGGGTGGGAAACAAAATGAAGTGCCTTTGTTATTATGATCTTGACCAAATTAACCTTATACCCATTGTTGTGTAAGTATAGCCAATTGTGGCATCTTGACTTTACAAAACATTTATATTTCAGTTCAAACACCTAGGCTCCGATTTCTCAATTATTGTTGTATTTCCTTAAAAACTATACACTATATCCTATTTTGTCTTTGAAAGTTCAGTATTGACATTAACATTTTAACAACTAGTTAGGCCAGTATGTCAACATTGCCCAGAATATATGCCTGAGCAGAGACCCACATAATGTGACCTCTGTGCCACATGTTACCATGATTTCATAAATGAAAGAAAATACTGAATGCAACACATGCCAAAGATGACTTACCTACTTGGTTGCTTGCAATATACATTAGAAGCTGGTCAATTAATTAGGCAGACCAATATTAGAAGAAGAAATTACGAAATGAAATGCCAAACATACTGTTTAGTGATGTCTTTCCCCAATATGAAGGTCTTAATGCTGCTTCAAATACCTCTTCACACTTCGAGGAATGCAATGTGTGTGGACAAATACAGGAACATTTCTTTTTTGTTTTGTTTGCTTTACAATTTTCAAAATTAAATAAATTGAGGTTAAAAATGCATACATTGGATGTGGATATGAATGGATTTGGATGTGTGCTGATTTAATTTTGTTGAAGATATATGTATATGTGTGTATATATATATATATATATATATATATATATATATATATATATATATGTATATGTGTGTATGTATGTATATGTATGTGTGTATATATGTATGTATATAAGTATGTATATGTATGTAAATGTATATATAAAAAAAATTCTCGATGGAAAATGCAAAATACAAAGTTATATATTAAAAAAGATGCATAAATTATCCTTTGAATTGACAACATGTTTTAACTATTTGATTATGTTTTATTGTAACGTATTTCTTAATGTAAATGAACTACCATAGTTTGATACATTCCTCAAAGTGTGACCCGTATGTGGCCTGAATATCTGTCCGCTTTAACAATAATTTGGGTTTTCTTATCAGGTTCATTGATATTCATGAAAATGTTAGTTTGTCCCCCTCCGGCAGCCATCTTTATTGCTTTAGTGATACTCATTTAAGCAGATTAATATTAGAATATTTTAAATTAGAATGCAAAATACTAATTTAAGGAGAATAATATTAGAATATTTTTAATTAGAATGAAAAATGAGAATCTGGAAATGTCTTAAAAACTGCCATAGTGGTTGTTTGGCCTAGAGTTTATGGTCGAGAACAACATGAACAGCTCTTAAACTCACGTTGATTTGACGCTGTTAGCTAGCTAAGTTTCTAAAACGACGCACACGCGGGTCGAGCTGCAGGTGAGGGCTGAGGGGGCTTTGTGTGTTCGTTATCGTGGCTGACATTAAAAGTCACAATTAAAATGTTAAAGCAAACAGTTGGGATTCAGCAGAGGTCTTAGTGTGTTATGTGAACGCACTCGTTAGCGAGCTATAACCGCTGGAAGCATCTTGGCAGGAGATTATTATGAAAAAACCATCACGTTGAAATGTAAAGCTGGGAGCTAGTTAAGCTAACTAGTATATTGTAAATATGCTAATTGAACTCCCCTCAGTTGAATTGGCGCTAGTTTACTGTTTATAAACAGTTTATGGTAATGGAGTTCACTTTAGCTTTAATATTGTTCCGACTCCATTTATATCTTTAGGGTGTTCCCTCCTTCCATGACACAACTGGTGAGAAGCTTCTCGGGTGGGGAAAAAAAGAAAGAAAGAGGATTCAATTGCTGTTATGTTGCGCAACAATTGTGCCCTTCACCTGCATGTGGAAGCTGTGCGCCACCAGTAGCGGAGCGCAACGTGTCGGGACAGCCGCGTCCTGCCTGACGGAGGGAGCGCCACCACCTTCCCGCTACTGCGCTCTTTCCACCTGATCTCCTAAATGCGGCATCTCCCTTCATCCTGATGCGCCCGCTCTTCTTCATCCTCCTCCTCCTCCTTCCTCTGCTCCTCGACCTCTCCCTCCTGGAACAGCAGAAGCAGGTAGGACACGCTTCCGATTTGGGAAATTTCTCCCACACATCCAGCCAGTGGGGGGGTGGAGGTGGGAGATGGTCCCTCGCGGTCCGGTGACCGTGGTCCCCCCCCCTGGTTGTAGTTCGTCCGTGTCGTGGTGGTGCAGGAGCCCGCAGACGGATGATGGGTGATGCCCTGGCATCCGGAGTGAGGTATGCGTCGGCAGCAGTGAGTCTGACACACTGTTGCTACCCGTTCTGTCTGCGGTGGAGTTGCCACCGAGACGGTATTCTGCCGCAGGTATGCAGCGGACCAGAGGGGATGGATGGATGCAGCCCGTGACTTTCTTATTCTCCACTCATGTTAGTGTGCTGCACATACAACATGGGCCATCTTCTCTCGTCACGTCGCACGGTTTGAAGACATAGTGATCGTTTGATGATATAACAAGGCAACCTTTTTTCCAGTTACTTTCCACCAAGAGCCGGAGGTCGCCCAAATGTGTGCCTCAGTTGAATCACATAGCTGAGCATCAGATGCTCAATTTGTAGAAGTTTAACTATATTATTATAAGTTATATTGATGTTTATTTTAAAAGTTTTATATATGGAAAAAATACATTAGCATTCTCCTGTGATCAAGGACATTATGTCATTTATAACGAACAGTATTTCGATAAACTGTAAGTTCACAATTTCAGAACATCTATCTTTTTCTGCAACTGACTTTGTTGTTAAACAACCTTTTGGGTTTTTCAATTATGCAAGGTAAATAGTTTGCAGTTAATGAAATACACAGTTGTGTAACATGAATTAAATAGTAATACATGAGAGTTGGGGTTAATTTAAATTACTCCAACTAATAATATAATCAAAATGGAAGATTGTCAAATTTGGCTTATATTTACTTTATTTACTGTAAATCACAAGTGATAAGATATTTAGTTTATATAAACTGTATACCTACAGTATGATGACTGTTGTAGACCCACTGATGATATAGCCAACCTCACACCACTGGGATTAAAGAGCCTCTGGCATTATTATTAATTGTAGTACATTTTATTTGTAATCATTGACAACAGGCTTGGCTCAGTGCTTTTGTTTATTGCTGTGTGATAAGTTAATTGAGATGTTAGCACTCCCAGTGTCCAAGGTGAGGCAATGCAAATCAAGGATATGCACTCCACATTAATAACAACTACTGTAAGAAGAGCCTACAAATATAACTAAAGGCATTTCCTATTAGAAACAGCCTTTTCTTCTACTTTACACTTTGTTAAGATTAAGGATGTTGCAGGTACACTCAAGGCCCCTTTACAAATACGCCTTTATTTTGTGCTTCCCATCTTTAGAAGCAAATGGCCTTGTTTCTTTACAGTTGTTGTTGAGATAACCACCGGATGTAAATGTGGTTCTAGAAAGGTCATGAGTGGTCATGCCCCGTAGCTACGCTACTGGAGAGAAACGAGTATGTCATGTATTCAGAATTTCGGCAAGGTCTTGAGACTGAAATATTGGTCCTTGTGACATCCCTATTGTGAGCAAGGTTTTAAAACACACCTCAGTTTCCTCCAGATGAGAAATATAAAAAAACCTTTCACGGGGTAAAAAGGGAAAGGAACCTTCAGGAGAGCAACAGAGTGGGATCCCTCTCCAGGATGGACAGAAGCAATAGATGTCATGTGACCAGAAGGAAGCATTACAGAGTTACGACACATTCAATGAGTATGACAGAGTGTATGAGTAGTTTGTAGTAGCCATGGACCACGATCCAGACCTCCACACTCCATCAGGCAGATGGAGGTAGAGAGGAGGAGTGGGCGGGGCATCAGACCCAGTCAGGTCCGATGGACCCGATGAGACGTGAAGTCACAACTCTAAAAAACATCTGTTAAAGCCCCACTATGTAACTTTTCCACCTTAAAATAACAGCTTGAAAAAAATGGTGCCGCTACAATGACTTTTAATATGTTGATTTGCTCCTCCGCCACTGCCATCGGGGGTCTGTGGGCTGAAAACTGCTGAATGTAAGATGTTGGGAGCCGCCCGGTACTTCCGGCGGAAGTAGTTCAACTTGCTGTCTGGCAGTGATTACGCAACGTCATATAGTGCCAGTCCACGCTCACAGGTGACTTTTAAAAAAAGTTACATAGTGTCGCTTTAATGCTGAGGCGTTTCCCCGAGAGGGTAAAGGGCAAAGCCCAATTTATAAGATAGTATTGCTGGTTTACATCGCCGCTCAATGGTTTATTTCAACCTGGAAAAGCCTCATGTAAAGGAGATTAAACATCTCCTTTACAAGAGCGTCCTGGCCAAGATAGCAGTAGCACATTAAAACTAGTTGACATACAAAATAAAACAGTGACAGACAATAAAAAAAAGAAAACTAAAACCAAAACTAAGACTCAAGTCATCATAACCCAGTTCCCACAGGTGAACATAACTCAGTCAAAGAAAACATGGTGAAGCTGTGGCTACCAGTGTTGCCATGTTCCCAAATCCCAGCAGTGAAACTAGATTCAAATGTTGTAATACCCAGCAGGAGTTTGGCCCAAACTACAAGACCATGTGTCCCGCGTGCCCCTCACGGGAGACGGCCGAGGCAAAGTAGTTTTTTATTTACTGGTCAATCTGGAGATTTTGGATCTTCTTTCAGATTAATTTAAAGAAAACATCCCAAATACACATTTAGGTCTATACGTTACTGCACTTTGCTTATTAGCGTCTGTAGATGTATCTGATTTTCACAAAAAGTAAGCATTGTATGATATCAAATTGACATATTTAAACATCATTTCAGAAAACCTTTTGTTTAACCTGTTCTCCTGTAGTGTTGCAAAATATATGGAATTTCTTTTTTTGCTTTTGAGCTACAGGACCAAAAGTGTAGATACAAATTTGTGGATATCTATTTTCTACCAGTTTAGGATTTTTTGATACTTCCTACAGATTATTTAAAATAAAGCCGGATGAAGCGGTGGATTTACAATCCATATCTTTGAAAGGCTGTTCTCTTAAAATGATTTCAGCAGTACATAATAAAGCATACAGTATTTTCTGATTTATGGAGTTAAAAAAAGAAAGAGATATTCCCATGGCAAAACCTTTGACTTGAATATGTCAACAAAATGAAACGATGTTCAGATTTCTGATCTGGAAAGTGATGCAAAGCTAATGGATCCTTTGCATATTCAAACATACATTTTTAGAAAACCTGTAATACAGTACTTAGTGTAAATAATCAAATGGGGACGTTTAAGGAGATACCTTGTTCCTATTCACTTGGGGTTTCTCCCTCTAAGGAAATAAGATGCTGTATCAACATTGTTTGAAAAGCAGACTCCCATCCTCATTCATCTTTTTCCCAAACAGCAGCTCCTCTGACTGTTGATTCAGAGTGCACACATCATTAATGTGTTTGTTTGGGATTGCAACGTAGTAAGAAGTGACAACTTATTGTGGGCTTAAGTTCCTAAATTAAGGTTGATTAAGCAATTGATCCAGCTGTAGAAATCTGACCAAAAGTAGACACACCAGTCAATTTAGCATTTAGGTAAATCAGATTTCTTTTCCCTTCACTTTGATTAATTTTATACAAGCATCCCCAAATTAAACACTTGATTAGCTAATAAAATCATGAATTCTAATGAGCCATTTAGGACATTTAATTACTGCAGCATATTTAGTGTTCCTTCTGTCTGTCATTTGCATATTATGGCACAGTGTTTGAATCGATTTACCCATGACCAATCCTCACTGCAACAATCAAAAACACTATTGCAGGCATTACGGCCATTACAAAGTCTCGTGAGAGACGCATGATTATGTTTCTTCTGTGTTTTCCTTCTCTGTTCCGTCTCTTTTCAATCCTGCTCCTCTTTCTGGATGTCTTCTGTGGTGTGATCACAGTGATGAATGCCATCTTTGGCTGTCCACATGTGCCAATTAATACCTTAAGATCACAGTTATTACCTTCGCATAAAGAATGTGGAAGGTAATGTTTTGATCGCCGCGTATTTGTATGCGTGTGTGTGCGTGTGTGCGTGCGTGTTATTCGCAAGTAAAAAAGTATTAAACCGAATCGCATGAAATTTGGTGGGATGATAGGTTATCATCCGGGGACCGTTTGATTAGATTTTGGGATTAATCGGGTCAAAGGTCAAGGTCAAGCTCATGGAAAAGGTCAAAATCTTCTTGAATCGCATGCAATTTGGTGGGATGATTGGTTATTATCTGGGGACCATTTGATTCGATTTTGGGATTAATCGGGTCAAAGGTCACGGTCAAGGTCATGAAAAGGTCAACATCTTCTTTTTACTATAGCGTGATTTATATCCAATTGGCAACTAATGCCAAAATGTTCATAATTCAATGTCCAATCTTGTGATATGCGAAGGTATGCGCTCTACTGAGTGCCCGTTCTAGTTACATATCTTTTAGTAAATCATTTTTGTGTTCAGTTTTTACTACTGGGTATAACATATTTTGTATAGCACTGGATACGCAGTGTGAGGTTGAATTGAATTTGTGTCAATAGCGTGGCCAGGATTTGATCATAGACAGTGAGACACAGTGTTATAGGAACACTTATTCTTCTGTGAAGGACACATTTTTTTAATTAACAACACATATAAACCAAGCAATTGTTATGTGTTTTTTTCACTAAGTTGCTGTTATGCTGATAGGCATCAAGAAAGACTGACAGCCCCACTTGTCAACAGTTCCCTTCACGTACTAAGGTGCATTGTGTTTAATAGTTCCACTTGTAGTTTGTCAGATTGCATCACCTTTAATAGGTCGCCACACTTTTACATTAGTTCTAATTACCCAATTGAGCTTTGTGCGAATGGTTTCCTTATTATCTGGAATGTCTACAGTTATGCTTTTGCTTGCCCGGCTAGGTCAACTTGGGAGCTATCTAAGTCTTGGCGAAAGTGGATTTTCAGCACTTGCAGTTAAATAATCTAGACTCACACATTAAAGAGCTTAAAGTAAGCTGTGTGTATTGGGTGCATTCAGGTCAAACCTTTGCTCAACAAAGCTTTCCGTGAGACTAAAGGACCTTGCCGAGTTTCATTTTCGAGGAATTGCACATTTCAATCATGTAAGTGACACATTTGTACATAACTAACTTGTAATAGAAGAGAAATCAGTCTATGTATCACTTGCAAAGGCTCTTAGTTTCATTTGTTTCTGTGTATGTTTTATGCATGCATTGTTTTTAGGATCTTTCATACTCTTACCCCCTAGGCTTAAAATTCCTGCCACGTATGAGGCACAGCAGGTGCCTCTTGAGTGGTCACTTAAGTTCCTTCCTGCTGACTTGCTGTTCTTTGTTACACTCCCCCCAAATTCACTGTGCATGTCTGTGTGGCATTCAAAATAAGTGGGACATTTTAATGTTGCATTACATGGTGGGAGTAGACATTTTCTTTGTAGAAGGAATAGCTAATTGCTAATTGCTCAGTCTTAGGAACAAATTGAATCATTTTAAATAGAGCATGTCTACCGGAAATGTTAAGTTTGGTTGTTATTTTAGAGTATGATAGTTAATTAGGCCTGGAGAAAGAGAGAGAACCCAGTTCCTCTGAGATGCTATTGGAGGATGGATCCTCTGTATTTGCTACTGATGGCGTTTTGAAACAGAGTTTTTTTTTTTTTGTGGAAACCATCTGTGTGGGGTACCATTTTTCTTGCTACGTTAGTTTTAACTCAACACAACTATAGAAGTCATAGAAGTAATTGTGGGAACTGAAGTAAGACAAGTAAGATGTATTGATAAACTATTTTATTGAACTGAATTGACCCTGTTTTACCACTGATTCTGTATATTCACAAGTCCCAAATATCATAAAAAAATAAACTCCACTCAATGATATCATATTAGTACTATTATTTTTTAACTTAAAGGTGTGTTTTATCCGTCAGACTGGACGTCCTGGGACTGAAATGACCCGGGCCCATCCTCCTTCACTGCAGCTAACGTTAGCAGCCATACAGGGTTTGATAAGAACAACAGGCTAATAAATGAAATATGTCAGTTGTACATCGAGTTGTTTAATACATAGTTATTAATAAGGGGAGCACTGCCTTGACACTGTCACGTTGGTAATAAAGACATGAAATGCGTTTGGCTCGGCGTGGTCCTCCAGGTCGGGGGCTTGAGATATTGACGGCTGTTTAGTGGGACTCCAGGTGTGAAAGACATCGGTCTCTAACTAAAACATCAGCAGTCCAGAATGAAACAACACTGTACTCTTCGGGGTGTGCATTCATGTTCACAGTTATATACTGTATTGTACACAGTAAGGTCATGCAATCATTTGTGATTGTGTGGAATTGTTGTGACATTGAAGTTGTCCTTGAGTTGTACAACTGGTCACTCTCTGAGCTGTTCTTACACACATCATGACAGTACCACTCAAACAACGTTATACATTGCTACTGTGTTGCTTGTAAATATATAAACCTTGTATGTAACATGTAGTTTCTTAAATATCATTATTTTTTGGGGTCCGACAGCCGACTCTTTAGCGGTATATTGAGAAGATGAGTGCCTTGCATGCTGGGAGGGGAGCTGCGGTTAGAGTGCGGAGCAAGCGTCCCAGCTGCAGCGCTAACCTGCTCTACATGTAACATCCATCATCTACCACCAGCAGGCCACTGGCTCTGGTCAACCCGTCACACATCACCCTCTGGTGCACATGCTGTGATATCGTCATATTTGTTATTGCTCAGAATTTATTTTGATGAATACTAACTTCTTAGAATATTTTTTTCATTTTGTGCTTATATTCCAGGATTGGATTTCAGTTTCACCTGTCTCATTTACATTCATTTTGATCGTGTTGTATTCTGTTTTCAGCACTGTTTACATGTAGCCGACTGGTACAACAGTGTGCAGCAAGGCTGCTGTCAGGTATGCGGCAGAGGGACCGTATGTCCCCTGTTCTGGCCTCTCTGCTTGCTGCCAGTTGGGTTCAGATGTTTTACGGTTCTCCTGTGTCTCTCTAAAGCCCTACATGGACTGGGACCTTCCTATATGACAGGGCTCCTAACCCCTTAGAGGCCTAGGCATTAAAACAATATAGACATTTTCCCCTCGCGATATGATTGATACATTTCTGAGACTTATTTTTAAATCTCTTTTCCTCTATTACCTAAAAAAACACCAAGAACGGCCAATGAGTTGTAGCCTACTCTGTTTCTACGGTTACGGCCGTAAAATGGTAAATTGTTTTGAGCATCACTTCAACTTATGTAAGGTGCTCTCTGAAAATAGATAGATAGATAGATAGATAGATAGATAGATAGATAGATAGATAGATAGATAGATAGATGGATGGATGGATACTTTATTAATCCCGAGGGAAATTTAGGAAATACATTTTTTTTGCGGACAACACACAAAGATATTGTCAAATATTCAATTCAGACAGTGATCATTGTTGTTCAACACAACAAGTGTGTTCATGGAACAAAACCGAACAGACAATTGTGTGCAGTAGATCAAAGTGAAGGTGGTTCACTATTGGTTTATCATTTTGTATCCAACAGATGCAGAATCAGTTAAAAAAAGGCAGAATGTTACTTCATCTCTGCCTCAGATTCACTGATGTTCCGTCCTAAAAAACAAATGAACTCATAATTTTTGGAGTGCTTTTTGTCAGCAGGGATCTGATCATATGTCAAAATGTCTCATTGTCCGTGTGAGTTTCCGCGCTGGCATTTGTTCACATCTTCCCACCGTACCTAATCTACAGCCACCGGGAACTATAGCACATAACCGTAAGAGCAATAACTCCCAGACAACTTTAACTTACTGAACCTTACTGTAGGTCGGCCACCACAGTGTTTAGGAAAAGTCAATTTACTGTACAATCTTTCAAGTGGCTGAAAAATAGTTCAATAAAACATTGTTTCTGTTCTGTGGTATTGCCATTAGACCCCTCCTGACATTTCATAACCTATTACTGTGTTCTGTTTACACATTATCGGAGGCAGATGTTCCATGAGATTGCCATCGAGGCTCGATGAAGACCTGCATGCTGTGAAATCCTCTGCACCACGGTACTTTATCAGACCTAAGAGAGCCAGTGTTCTAAAGTTGAACTGCTTCACACTCATTTCTATGTAATCTTCCTGTAGCAAGAAGGAGACTTTAGCTTCGTCTCTGCTTGAATATTCAGGCTGATGTGCCCCTGTGGGGAGAGTTAGTGTGAGTATATGGTGGCAGGCCAGAGTAGGCATCTAAATATAGTCATGTGTGTTTACGCACATACGTGTTTGTGAATGTGTGTGTGTGTGCGTGAAGTTTTTGGGGGTACTGTCTATTTACAGCCCAGCCTGTGGGAGATGTCCAAGTCCAACAGAAAGGGCAGGGGGGCATGGGAAGACCTCCATTCTGCCTCACGTGTCGTCCCTTTCTGCTCGGCTTTAAGCACTGGGTGTTTGTGTGTTTGTGTGTGTGTTTGTATAGCTGTGTGTTCGCGGTGCGCGTACATTGTGTGTTGGTTCAAGTTTGCTGAAAATAGTCTCAATGCATAAGTGAAAGAATAAACTCTCCTGGTCATGTACACACACAATTGTTCAGGGGGTTATTGTCTATATTATCCTTGTCGCTCCCCCCCACAACTGGCCACATATATATATATATATATATATATATATATATATATATATATATATATATGTCTTACTGATTCGTTATTTTACGGGGTGGAGGGTAGGGAGGAAGAGAGAGAGAGCTGGAGAATAGAAAACAATTGGAGAAACAAAGTTTGTATTCACTTTATTTTACTTTGGATTGAAGAATGTTTCAACATGGGTATTTACAAATTCTTAAAATATCCACCATCAGATGCTTAAAGGCCCACTCTAATTTTTGGCTCAGTACATTTTCCACACAAATTGGTCAACTGCATCTCACAGTCTTCATCAGAGGAAGCAGTTCGCTCAGTCATAGAGTGTTTGGTAAGTGAGTTAAGATTATGTTTGTCAAACTAATTACAAAATCAACTTTCATACACGACTGTAGATGAATTATTGAGTTGAAATTGAGTAGATAAAAAATCGATGTCATCCCTAACTGATTATAAAACTTGTTGACCTTCCCCTGACCCCTGAGACTTTTGCTTGTGTACTCCTGCCCTCTCCTTCAGTGTCAGCATTACACATTCTTGTTGTATATTTGACAGACTGGGTTGTAAAAACTCAATTTTAATCCAATACACTTCTTGTCCAATTCAGCTACGGCCCGTTAGTTCTGTGTGTGCAATAATAACCACATCTGGTTCAATACACACTCCTGTCTCCGTAAATGGGAAACAAACAAATTAGACGGAGCCACTAGAGTTGTACCTTAATAAAAAAAGAAAAAGAAAGAATAGGTGATTAAGTTCTTCTTCAGGAGAGATGAATGGTACATATCCCCAAAAGCACCCAACTTTCACATCTTAGTGCAGTAATAATATTGTATATTTGTATATTAAGGTCATAGTACTTCACATACACATACAATACATTTCTGTATTACATGGCTTGTTGACAGATACCTTTTGAACTCTGTTATCTCTCCAGAGACATTCTTAGAAGTCATAGACACTAATCCATGTTATGGCCTGATGTTCTGTATGAACTGCCTGGTTCTGTTATAGAGACCTCCGTGTGAGAGGAGGGTCTTTGAATGGATTGGTCGTCATTTTATTGTAATTGCAGCAGGCACTGAAGGACTGAGATCCCTGTGAGCTTCTGACGACACCCGACTGAACATGAAAACACTGCATGAAATGAAGACTAAATCAATCTTCGGTGAAACAGAGTTTGTGGAATCTTGTGGAGAAGTCCAGGCCCTTCTGAAGTTCGTATCCTTCTTTCTGCTTCTATTAGATCTTTCCCATTAAATACTCGCCATATGGTGTTGAGCTGAAAATAGTCCAAATGTTGTCTGCAATCCAGGGCCGCGCGTTGCTTATGGGCAATACGTGTTAGGCTAACGGGTACTGCCAATGCTGAACTAAGATAATAATACAAATAATAACAAGAACGGGCACTCGGTAGAGCGCATACCTTCGCATATCACAAGATTGAGCATTGAATTATGAACATTTTGGCATTAGTTGCATGCCAATTGGATATAAATTGACCGCGCTATAGTAAAAAGAAGATGTTGACCTTTTCATGACCTTGGCCTTGACCTTTGACCCGATCAATCCCAAAATCTAATCAAATGGTCCCCAGATAATAACCAATCATCCCACCAAATTGCATGTGATTCAAGAAGATGTTGACCTTTGTCATGACCTTGACCATGGCCTTTGACCCGATCGATCCCAAAATCTAATCAACCCGTTCCCGGATGATAATCAATCATCCCACCAAATTTCATGCGATTCCGTTTAAAACTTTTTGAGTTATGCGAGTAGCACACGCATGCACACACGCATACAAATACGCGTGATCAAAACATTACCTTCCGCATTTTCAATGTGAAGGTAATCATCATCATTGAGAACTTTACTTGATGTGGTATGCATGCATATGTTGTGGGATTAATACTAAAATGGTACACTGCTCAACAACGTAGTGCATTAGGAGTCAATACACAAAGAAAATGGAGTGGAGTAGAGTAGTCGCTTTGTGTGGTACAGTGGAACACGTAGTTCCAGGTGATAGTTCTACAGGAGTATTTAATTTGTACAACACTAAAAATGAAAGATTATATGTTAAAAAAAGAAACCACTGATCACAAAGAATGCAAAGGGCTAGTTTCCCAAATTTGATTTGCAAGTTTGAAAGGGATTGGTCAAATAGGAAGGAGAATATGGGGCCACAGAAACACAATTATATTAGTGTCATAATCCTACTAAAAAAGCAACGGTTGATAACTTTGATAACTTTCATATTTGCTCAAACTCTCACTATCTCCTGACAGATAATCTGTGATAAAATCAGGTCCAAGAGAAACTACATTGCTCACCTATTCCTCCCATTTAAGCTGATTTATATGTTGTTACCAGAACGCTTGTTGGTTTCTGACGAGGCCTGCGGGCTGCCAGTGGTGGTGTGGGCTTTTCTCCGGTCAGCAACAGCGGCCAGCTCCCACCAAGAGCTCCCCAAGAGCCGCCATGTCGTCAGGAGGCGGTTCTCGTTCAAGTTTTGTTGTTATTGATGGTCTGTTGGAAAAGAAAACAACAGAGCTGGAGGTGGGAGGAGTTGAGTCATCAGAGCAAAACCTCGTCGTGGCTCTAGCGTCTGTCTCTCACATCCGCCCTGCTGTCTGTTACCCTGAAGCCTCATCACTCCTGAACAGTGGGTTCATCGACAAGCTAAAAGAAAAAACAACTACTAATATGATTACTAAAGATAGTTCTGTTCAACTTAACAAAGCACTTTTCACTTTTATTTTGTCTCATTATCCTAAAACCACATAAACCCCGGAGAACGCAAATCAAGCAAATATACTCACCTTCTGCAGAAAAAGAGGAATCCCTTTGAGTTGATGACTGTCGATGAATCAGTATTTTTCAAGATTGACTGAAGGCTCCGCTGTGTGTCAGTTTGTGCTCTCATTACAAGAGGTCATGCAAGCAAGTCCTTTATATACACAACACCCGCTCTGTCCCTCCCTCCCTCTCTTCCTCCCTCCCTCCCTCTCTCTTCCTCCCTCCCTCCCTCACTCCCTCACTCCCTCCAATTATTTGTTCTAGGGATAGAGCCCTATTAGTGTGAAGCTTCTTGTTCTTGTACTTTCTCGTGCTATACAGCTTTCCAGCCGTTTAGAATGAGTTGGCTTATTGCAAATACACTGTCTGTGCGGCGTGGAAAAGACCAATTCGGCCTGCTGTCTACTCCGGCTTCAAGCTCTCTAGGTTATATTTAGTCTACTACAGCTATCATCAGCACCAAAAGGGATATCCGGGGACACTGTACCTAGCATCGTCACCACATTTTCCTCTCTCTGCTGTTTCACTGTAAGTAAATCCTTTTTACACAATGGCATTTCTGTTGAATTGCAGAGTCCAGTGTTGCCACTTTGGAGAAGGCACACTGGGCTTAGGTGGAAGCAGTTACACTACACTTCACATGGAGGGAAGTAAATCGGTCGTTGTAATCTTCTGATGTGGTTCCAATGGATATTTCCTGTAAGTACTCAGAGTATGCCTCAGTGTGTCAGACTGCCTGTGATGACCAGCACTGTTCTACTGTTGTTAGTTAAGAGGCATGAGGTTCAAGAGGATATTAGTTCTTAGTTGTTATTCTTCTTATTAACTTTAGTAAAAGTGTTTCAGTGACTATGTTGAATATAGAGCAATACTATTTGGACTATTATGATATGGATGGAAGTAAAGTCTTGTTGCCTGTATAAAAAAACAACTAGTTTGCCCTTTGCCTTAAAAACACGACAGTATTTCCAACAAGCTTTATTGAGACTGAGATGTACAACATGGTATTTATTGTTTCAGTGCCTCTGTCTTTTTATATCTTTACAATAATGTGTGCTTGCCGTGCAAAGAAAGGTTCATGTTAGGTGCATAACATTTTTGTTCTTGGGAGGGGGGGTGGGTGGGTGGGTGGGTGTGGGGGGGGGGTGCATTTGCATTTGACAAAGAAGGCAAGCGCAATCCAAGACGTGGAACATTTAAAAGTAAACTTCTCGTCCGAGAGAAGGCAGACATAAAAAAAGAAGAGGCAGGATGGTGGGAACATCTGGAGAAACAAGACCAGTGCCAAACTCTGTGACAACATGACGGGACTGGAAAGTCTCCTGAGAGACCCTCGATGACCACACACTCTTACAAAGTCACATGTGCTCCCCACAACTGAAAGATAGTAATGGCTATGGCTTTATGAATCTATGGCCAATGGACTTTATGTTAGGACATTTTAAATTACAAAAAAAAGGCCTTTTTAATTTGTCTTATCAGTATTTAAGGTGTTGAACGTGGCAGAGAATTCGCCCACGCGTCTCGTATAGCACCTATATGCTCAGTTGCAATGTGATTTGCACTATGTGGCTTTAGTCATCGCCTGCAGCCGCCCACTGTTCTACACGGCTCACCTGCTGCGCTCGACTGTGGCCTTTAAGGAGACCTCATGTGGCTATGTGTTCTGTTAGAAGGCTTTGTAATCCAAAGGCATACTGCAGTTCATACTGTAATCCAGAGCTATACTGCAGGGGAGAGCCTGAATGGCAACAGGAGCTACCTTTAATCAAAATGTAATTAATTGCATTTGTTGTATATGTTTTTTTTTCTTGGAGTATTACGCATTGACATGCAGTGTTTTACATAGTTAATAGTTAATTATCTACCAGTGGGCAGGCAGGTTTTTTCCCAGTATTGTTATCCTTTCTCATTGAGTGCCATCAGGAGTCATCGCTGAAGGACAGTATGAAGATTGAGGATGCTCAAAAAGTACCGAATGCACCCAATGGGTGGGGGTGGAGGGCAGGAAGATGATGGGGTGGGGTGACCTTCTGGTGGACTGACAGATAGCTGTCATGACAACAAGCATTTGCAGTGGATAGTTTTAGTTTGTGTGTGAATGTGTGTAGAATTACCCCAAGCAAGTCATCCTTAATTGCCGGGGCAAAGCTGCTTGATGGAGCCCTACCCCTGGATTCTCCCTCACTGTCTTTCTCTCTTTCTTTCTTTTCACTGAACCTAACTAACTCCCAACATGATCTTCAGATTCAAGGCTTTTTCTGCCTCTATCTCTCCTCTAAACTGGGGATTTCTGTTGACTGATTGGACGAGACCAACTCTGGACATTTTCCAGAGCTTTCAACCTCATCTTATGGTCTTTATTTGTGTAATTAGTAAATGCTGTGAACAATGTCTGGAAGCTCTGGACAATTTACAATAAGTGGACCTTCATTTTGTGTGATATGACAAAGGTCTCAAGGAGAATCTACAGTACACATCAAATAGCAAATACTTACCTGCTTGAATGGATGCACCGCTGCTCACTGCACGGTGTGGCTTAAATTCTCAGAGATGTACTGTACAATTCACAGAATATTAGTTTATCATTTACACTTATCTGGATTGAACATTCAAGCACATCAGCTTGTTATGTTACCAATAAACACACCAAGGCACAGTCACTTCCTGCTGCTGGAAATAATGGAAAAACAGAGCTCGCCGTTTTCTTACACAAGTTTAAAGGAGTGAATGGAAAAATCCTGTTCGGTCAGTGGAAATAGCCCCTGAGAGGAAATAACTTGACCATGCTAATGCTGGGTCCAGAGACGAGTGTACCACGACCATTAAAGTGCCAAGAGAGAGATACAATCAATGAACCCACGCACTCAGTGCACCAAACAGCAGTGCAGGACGGAGCAAAGAGAGGAGCTACCTGCACAGAGCTCCTGCTTCACAGAAATACGAGGACACAGACACCGTCTGTCTTGGGTCCCGACAGGGCTGAGGGATCCTGTCCATTCTATGCATGGCATCTCTATGCTGCCTTTACAGCAAACCTTTCCCAAAATAGCCAGCTGCCCAGTCTGCCCATGGGGTTACTCAGTTCACCATTGGTCTTACTTAATTAGCTTTGTGTAATGATTGCAGCTAGAAGGAGAAAATGGAGATATGTAGAAAGAATGGAATAATTATATTTTGGTTTGGAAAGAGATGAGGTTAGAGAGGAGCAGAGGAGGAGGAAGAAAGACACTATAATGCAACGTATTCGTCACATTCCTGCCATAAACGTGCTTTGATTCTACCTTCAACAAAGTAAACCACTGTCTTTCTCTTTTTGAGTGTTCACATAGGTGTCATTGTAATGGCCCATAACTAATGGTTATGTAATGAGTGATTTTGTACATTTACGGACCAGCTGCACTCGTATCCACCATTCGAGTCTCAGTTGCTCTCGGCTGTGTTTGTGAACCGGACTTTTAAAGCTTTAAGATCACCATGGCAAAGCAGGTCAGGCCAAATGGCCCGGTGCGCCTGTAGAGCGGGGCTGCGTGCGCAGACAATCATATGTTATTAATGGAAAATGGAGAATGGGCTCAGAAAAGAAATGCCTAACTCACTACCCCGCTAGTTGTGGCCTACATGGACGTATCACAACGGGAGTTATGCAATGTCTGACTGGAATTAGTACATTTGAAGGGGAATCCGCTATGAGTAGATTCGCTGTACATCTTTCAGTTTCCCTTTGATAGAGTTGATATGTTCACTCAAACACGCAACGTTAGGCAGTTGAACAGTTTTTCTCGACAGATGTGGCCTTCCAGAACCATCCATTTGGCCGAGAAGTGCACATTAATTTGACTGCCACTTTATCACGTGTCCAGACACTAAGACGGGACCACCAGCTGAAGCTAACGAGCCCAGATTAGATTGAAGAAGACATCCTAATGTCCATGGTAGCAGCCAAGTTGTGCATTCATTTTGGAGGTAGGGAAGGGATGTTCAGAGATACTGTTGGTCCATATTCCCAAATGCACCCTGCAATTAATTGGGACCCAACATAATTTGAATAATGAGTGAGTATAAATTGGGCCATGCCCGTAAGGAACATTTTCCTTCACAAAAATAAATTCTAAGGTGACATTAAAATAAGTCTATAATATGAAATTAATTGGTTTACATGTTTTCAGATACATTTGCCTTTTTACTTCTTCATGCAGTTACATCTATAAATAATTAGATTTTGTTGACGTGTGTAAGGCTAACTTCGGTCCTGTGAAGAATAATTAGAAAACTGAAAAGCAATTCCAACATCTTTCAAGTCATCTTGCTGCAATACTTCATGTTGAGTCAAAGACTCAAGACTTGAGTCGGTACGTCTTGATTTTCAGCCCACCCGCCACTTCAACCCGCCGCCGCCACGAGGTGGTCATCTCCTGTGTTTCATCCTTCTCCTGTTTTGTCTCTTTCCTCTCATATCATCTGGATTTTTAACACCCCTGTAATGTTTCTTTTTGTCTCTTCTCACATTTACTTAATGAGCTATTGCCTCCCAAATAATGTTCACGTCTCTGGCTCTACGCAGCTTGTTTATGGTACTGGACGCTCTGCTCTGGCGTCTAACACAAAGACATTAGTGAGAAGTTTTTTTATGATTGTTCTTCTCTATTATCAAATTACCAGGACATATTAGTCGAGATCACATGGCTTTTAAAGGACAGAAAAAGTAGCCAATTTAAAGGGGCAATAAAACCATTCAGAGCATTAATATAGCAACAAACAACCATTGACTATCTAAATATAAAGTGGATTAATGTCTACCCGAGCAGAGCATGTAGTTTCCCTCTGTGTGTGTTGTTGTGGGAGCTTTTACTTGCTTTATTGACATGGCCAGGCCGCACTCGCTTTTAATGCACGTGAGTGTGCCCCACTGGCTAGCTCCTAGCTGCTGCTCTGCATTGCTCTCGTATGCGGTCAGAGCTGATGTGGAACACACTGTTAGTTCTGTTAGATGTGTGTGTAGCAGCGTGAACCTCGAGCCATGGGCTCAGGCCTCGCCATGTTTAAAGTCACCGCGGGGCAGTCAGTGTGACCAATCAAGGTTGGATCTTGCACTTTTAATAGTTATAATTAAATTGAGGCCCAACATATGCTCTCATCGTATTCCTCCCAATCTGACCCACGTGGTCAAAGCTTCATCATACATTGTGA